>JASVEL010000407.1:0-145031 GCA_032618575.1 Nicotiana noctiflora
GCAGAAGATTATCCATACCGGATATAATGAACTTATCCATTCAGTACTCCGTTATAGATAAACATTACTCTCAGTAGAAGATTATCCATATCTGGTATTGTAGCAGCTTACACAGCAGCTTGGAGTAGCAGCTTACACAGCAGCTTGCAGTAGCAGCTTACACAGCAGCTTGCGGTAGCAGCTTACACAGCAGCTTCCTTTCTTCTATAAATAGAAGGGTTTTTATTTCATTATATACAGTAGTTTGAATTCGAATAATATATCAGTCTCTCTCGATATCTTGTCTCTACTTTACAGTCTTTATTTTATAACACGTTATCAGCACGAGACTCTGCCATATCGAGCAAATATTTTGAAAGTATCTGAGGTAAGAACTTTCTTTTATTAAATAATGTCAAATCTTTCTAAACTTGAATTTATAGCCCTGGATATATCCGGCAAAAGCTATATGTCTTGGGTGCTTGATGCTGAAATTCATCTTGATGCGATGGGTCTGGCAGACACCATCCGTGATAAAAATCGGGCATCAAACCAAGATCGTGCCAAAGCAATGATATTCCTACGCCATCACCTTGATGAAGGCCTGAAAATGGAATATCTTAATGTTAAAGATCCAGTCATACTGTGGAATAATTTGAAAGATAGATATGACCACCTGAAGATGGTCGTTCTTCCACAGGCACGATATGATTGGACTCATCTAAGGCTACAAGATTTTAAATCTATCAGTGAGTATAATTTTGCTATGTTCAGAATTATTTCCCAATTAAAATTATGTGGTGATAATATTACTGATTATGATATGTTGGAGAAAACTTTCACCACTTTTCATGCCTCGAATATGCTCCCGCAGCAGCAATATCGAGAGATGGGATTTAAAAGATATTCTGAACTTATCTCACATCTTCTTATAGCCGAACAACATAATGGGCTATTAATGAAAAATCATGAAAGTCGACCTACTGGTTCTTGTCCATTCCCTGAAGTGAATGAGACGAACTTCCACCAATCCAAACGTGGAAGAGGTTGTGGCCCCAGTCGTGGTCATGGCCGTGGTCGGGGAAGAAATCCCAATCATGGTAATAATAATGCACCAAAGAACCCTCCTCGCCACCAACAGTGGAAAAGGAAGGAACAAAAGCATGAAGCGGTGCAAGCACCAAATGCAGAAAGTGCATGTTGCAGATGTGGAGGAAAAAGGCACTGGTCACGTACCTGTGGTACGCCAAAGCACCTGGTTGAGCTTTATCAAGCCTCCTTGAAAAAGGCAGAGAAAAATGCTGAAGCAAATTTTATCTCTGAAGATAATTTTGACTTCATGCATTTAGATGTAGCTGTAATTACTTTGCACTCCCAGAAGGAGAAACAAGTCATGTAATCGGCAGTGAATCTGTAGAAATATAAATATTTTGATTTTTGTTGTTTGAAATAAGTAGTATGGTTATGTAATTGTACATAAATAAAAGTTACGATTTGATAATGATGTTTACTATAATATATCTTATTTATGTTATTTTGAAGAATATGGATATTATTATTAGATCAACTTAAACTCTAGCAGAGTTTGCAAGAAATATACAACTACCAGAAGTAGTTATTTTCGTATATCTTATTGTAATTATATTTTATTAACCACCAGAAGTGGTATATGCCTATGATCACCAGAAGTGATAATTTAGACTTTCTATGGTTACAATTGAAGATAAGATACATAAATATTCTCTACACGCCTCGATTTGCTCCTGAAGTACTAAATATTTTAAAAGAGGTTGTGGCATCACAATTTATTGTGATTAATGCGCGTTCAGATAATCATGTTCGATTTTCCTGAAGGATGAGAACTTTTGATAATAATAATCCATTCCCTGAAGTGAATGTGGCAATATTAATAAATTTGGTAAATATGAACGCGTTTTTGATGTAAATATATTTACCTCCAGAAGAGGTAATATAATTGAGAGAATATATATTCAATATTTCGTATTTTAAATCTGCTCCTGAAGAAGTAATACAATTGGAATTGCCTCCTGAAGTAGGAAAATATTATGAATAGGAGTTTTCTTGTGCTTAAACAATTGTTTACTTGGTTGTGATTTTCTCTTATGGTACCAGAAGTATCAGAGCAATATTTGATAGTACAAATGTATCAACAACTCCTGAAGAGCTAATTGTTTGCCTAGAAGACACGTGACACTCGTAGTGTCCGATAAATATTAGATTGTGGATAATAATTGAAGGCTCTCGAAGAGATTATTTACAATATGTCATTCATATTATATGATTGTGGTCAAAACATAGGTTGTAGTAAACCCGAAGTTTACTAAAATAAATGGCTATCATATTAAGATTATAAATGATTGAAAGATTGAAAAATCTTCTTTTTCCACAATCACAGAGGGTAAAATAATATGTATATCAGAAGTTACCTGCCTTATTCTTCGATTTGTATTTCATCATGTATCACGATAAACCAGAAGTTTACTAATAGAAAAATAGCCATAGTAAATCAGAAGTTTACTAATATGTCATAGTAAAGCAGAAGTTTACTAAGAGATAGCACATGTCATGATAAACTTGAAGTTTTCATTTGTCATTTTTAAATGAGCTATTTGAGAATTTAGATAAACATATACTGAAGAACTAGAAGATTCTTCAAGAATTCTCATGTGTTGCTTGTTCTCATAATAAATTGATTATACCAGCTAAAGTTGGGACTAAGACCCCTGATTCTGAAATATATAAAAGGTGAATACGGGCCCATTCACCTATCATGTGAACCACTTATAGATGCATATATAAGATGGTTACATGTATGTTTCTTGTCAACCTGCAGTTTGGCATTTGAAATTGCTTTTCTCACTTAAGAGCATAATTTTCAGATTATGAAATCAAGACAGTTCATCTTGATAATGTTGGTTTATGTACAAGCTAGTTTAACAATGAATACCTCCTATTAATGGCCAAACTATTGTTTATGAGAACAAAGATTCATGTGTTGGTCTAAGATTTTCTAAATTTCATACAGCAGAACTTGTATGCATCAGACCAACAAATGATAAGTCCTCCTCTCATAATTGGTTTAGGATCAGAAATCAAATATTTTACTATCTTTTGATGTATGGTATATGATTAATTTCTCTACGACAATGCATAAAGATATGTTTCCCAAAGAAGATTGCGGATATATGTTAGTTTTTCTTACATCTAGGAAATGGAATAAATAGCTGAAAAATATGCTATATGAATGGAATTATCATGATCCTCACTTAGAAGATAATTCAAGTCAAATGCCTAAAGCATTTGCTGATCCAAAATCAAATATCATATTTCAGCTGCAAATACTCCTATTAAAATTTAAAGTCCCTGAAGGATAGTGTTTACTGTACGCATGAAGCGTGGTAGACAAATCGGTTCCAAAGGTAACGATCATTATAAAATGATAAGGAGCTAATGATCAAAATGATCATAATGAGGAGGAAATAAGCTCTAGAAAAGCCCACGACATAACATTTTATGAAACTCCACAAGAAGTTGAGGTACCTAAAAATAAAGAAAGTAATGAGATCTCAACAAGTTATGTCGCTTAGGAACCGACACAAAATGATCGTCGATGATATATTTGATACAATATTGTGCACAATACTGTGAAATATTGTGAGGATCGGACCAGTAGTCCAGACACCTGAAGATGTCATTCCATTTAAATGCGAGTCATAACCTATATGTCTCATTTGATTAAATCTCTATAAAGTTCCCTGAAGGATTTAAAATACCTGAAGCATATAAGTTCAAAGTCTCGGGAAATGTACTCGATCAAATTATAAAGATTTTGTACGGTTTAAATCAATCTGGACGCAAGCGTTTTAATCGCCTCAGCGAATATTTGCTTAAAGAGAGTTACATAAATAATGTTATTTGTCCATGTAAAGAAAATGTCATCAGAATTTGTTACACTTGATGTATACGTTGATGACATAAATCTTGTTGGAACTCCAGAAGAGCTCCAAAGGCAATTGAATATCTTAAAAAGGAATTTTAGATGAAAGATCTTGGAAAAATAAATTTTATCTTGGTCTGCAAATTAAATATTTAGCAGACGAGATCTTTATCCATCAATTTACCTATACATAAAGGGTCTTTGAATGCTTTTACATGGACAAGCGCACCCATTAAGTACATCAATGGGTGTTCAATCACTTGAAGTGAATAAGGATCCGTTCCGACATCCAGAAGAGGATGAGGAACTCCTTGGTCCTGAAATACTCGATCTCAGTGCAATTGCTATGCACTTATGTATCTTGTTAATGCTAACAACTGTAGTGCAGATCGTATTGGTTATGCAGATACAAGGTTAGAATGCAGAGACTCAAATATTTGAAACAAGGTTTTCATCAGGGGGAGTAAATACGCGATGCACTCTTTTTTCCTTATTAAGGTTTTTTCCCACATGGTTTTCCTTATAAGGTTTTTAATGAGGCACCTAGCAATGCGTATTACTAAATATGTGTACTCTTTTTCCTTCACTAGGATTTTTCCCACGTGGTTTTTCCTACTAAGGTTTTAATGAGGCACATTATCTTTTAATGAACATCCAAGGGGGAGTGTTATAAATATATTATATTATGGATGTTCATACTCCGTTGTAAATAAGCTTCCTGAAGAAGCTTATCCGTATATGACTCCGCCGTAAGTATGTTTATCTATTTAGTACTCTATTGGAAATAAGCCTCCCGAAGAAGCTTATCATTTCGGTACCCGGTTTTGGATAAACATTACCTCCGGTAGAAGATTATCCATACCGAGTATAATAAGCTTATCCTTTCAATATCCGGTTATGGATAAATATTACTCTCGGTAGAAGATTATCCATACCGAGTATAATAAGCTCATCCTTTCAATATTCGGTTATGGATAAATATTACTCTCGGTAGAAGATTATCCATACCGAGTATAATAAGCTTATCCTTTCAGTATCCGGTTATGGATAAATATTACTCTCGGTAGAGATTATCCATACTGAGTATAATAAGCTTATCCTTTCAGTATCCGGTTATGGATAAACATTACCCCGAGCAGAAGATTATCCATACCGGATATAATGAACTTATCCAATAAGTACTCCGTTATAGATAAACATTACTCTCAGTAGAAGATTATCTATATCTGGTATTGTAGCAGCTTACACAGCAGCTTGGAGTAGCAGCTTACACAGCAGCTTGCAGTAGCAGCTTACACAGCAGCTTGCAGTAGCAGCTTACACAGCAGCTTGTGGTAGCAGCTTACACATCAGCTTCATTTCTTCTATAAATTGAAGGGTTTTCATTTCATTATATACATTAGTTTGATTTCGAATAATATAGCAGTAATATAAAAAGACTTTTGCAATTTGATTTCTTTTCTTAAAACTTTATAATAGTTAAATCATCACAATTTATTGATTTCATCCGTTTTAATTTGCCCAAATTTGACATAACACCAAACAAAATATCCTGCTGTCAGTTATAGCCCTGATATTTTACCCGTGGTCTCCCTGCTAAAATCCATTTTCGTTACAGCTCCGTGTCCATGGCCACACAATTATGTCCAAATCATGGAATCCCGTATGCAAATTCTTCCATAACTCATCGAGATCGAACCACCATTCTTCCATTATTTAGGTCACTTTCGAGTCTTGGTTTGGGTAAACGGCGGACCACAAGATTGTCAGTTCAATGCTCTGAGAAACAAACAGAGAATCTCCGGACGTGCAAGAATTGCAAGACCCAGTTCGACCCTTTGCTCAATCACCCTCGTGCTTGCCGTTACCACACTGCTCATTTTGGAGGTACCCCTTCTCTCACGTACATCTGTACTACCATAGTTAATAATCTCATAAAATAGATAGATAAAACCTCTAATTTAGGTCATTCCTATTGTTAAATTATCTCTGCTTTTTCTTAAGTATCAGATGTTCCGGTCTTTGGACATTATGGAATATCAAGCAAACAAAAAAGTGGTATAACTGTTTCACTATGCTTAGGGAAAAAAATTTGTGGGGGGGGGGGGAGGAGTTGAGCTATTTCCATCAAGGGAAGTTTATAATTATCGTATAGTTACTCAAAGGTCATATTTATCTCTAATTGTGGTCTATCTACAGGTTAAAGTACTATGTGATATAAACTATATGCCTAAACTTTGTGCCAGGTCAAACTTATGTCTAATTAAAATGGACAATGAGCGTGGGGGGAGGACATGTTGCGGTTTTGACTTTCTTTTAAGAGCTTCACAAATGTTGCTTAGTGTAATATACCCGATGTTGTTTTGATTACCAGATGCCAACTCTCTGAACATCTTAAAAGATGAGAATGTTTTAGCTTAAGATAGTGTATCCATTAAAAATGGGTTAGTTGAGCAGCACTGAGTCATACTTAAGCTTGCTAATAACGACTCCTCGTGTCCTTCCTTATCCTGCTTGAAGGGTCGTGGCAGCATTATCATTTTGGAGAATTCGGCAGTACAATTTTATGTAGTTATGTAGAAACATGGAGTTTTAGACTGAACGGTGGTCAAGCTTCTTTGAGTTTAAAGTTTTATTTGGTGTAGGTAAAACTGTCATATTGAATTGGGTTTAAGCTTCTCGGAGTTGAAGCTGGTTCCGTTCAGTAAATGTGTTAGTGGCAGAAGGTTTTCCCTGATTTTCTTTTTATATGTTTGTCATCAGTTTCTTTTTCTTTTGGTGGTCCACAATAGTAAGTAGATTTGTCAAGAGTCTCTAAGTTTGATTAGAAATTGTATGACGTTGTATGGACTAGGTAGAATGTAACGGATATAGAAGATTCATATAGCTAGCTAAACTAGTCTGAGATTGATGTGTGGTGATTTTTGTTTTTATTGAACAGCAACTAGTTTTGCCTTGCACTCAAAAACAAGAACTTTTCCACAAAATGAGTAGAGAGGAAACATAGTGTCAAAATTAGCCATGGAATAAGGCTTCAGAGAAGAAGAAGAAGGACTGTATTGGGAAAAATCTCAACTGCCAATTTACTGTGGCTACTAACGATTATATACAGTGAAAAAGAAATAATAACTACCACTACTCTATGTTCTAATATTTACACTTGAATCCTAACTAATTGGCTAAAATATCCTAACTAGTCCACATCTAATTACAAGTGTAACTTCCAATACTCCCCCTCAAGCAGGTGGATGAAGAATATTTAAGATACGAAGCTTGCCCAGTAAAAATTGATGTTGTCCTGAAGGTAGTCCTTTTGTAAGAAGAGCAGCTTGCTGCTCCTTAGATGACACATATTGAGGAGTGATCAGCCCTCTTTTAATGTGTTCTCGAATGAAATGACAGTCGATTTCAATATGTTTTGTCCGTTCATGGAAGATAGGATTAGCAGCTATTTGCATTGCTGCTTTACTATCACAAAACAGTGTGATTGGTTGCACAATGGATACCCCTAATTCTAAAATAAACCAAGTATCCATACTAGTTCTGAAACTGCGGATGCCATACTACGATACTCTGCCTCTGCACTACTCCTTGATACAGTATGTTGTTTCTTTGACTTCCAGGATATCAGAGACTCACCAAACTTTATCATAACCACTAACTGACCTCCTAGTCATTGGACAAGCTGCCCAATCTGAGTCACAAAAGGCAATCAAAGTATCTGTTTCACCTCTCTTGAATAGAATCCCCATACCTGGTGTAGACTTGAGATACCTCTGAGTGCAGCTTCCATATGACACTTCTTAGGCATTTGCATAAATTGACTCAGACTTTGCACTGCATAGCTAATATCAGGCCTAGTAACAGTGAGATAGAGAAGTTTTCCTATCAATCTTTGATATCCTGTTGCATCTGTTAAAGGATCTTCTTCTTTGGTTCCAACAGTTTTGTCATACTCAATTGTTGTGAGTTTATGATTAATCTCCATAGGTGTTATAGCAGGTTTAGCACCACTCAATCCTAGCTCAGAAATCAGCTCCAAGGAATATTTTCTTTGATTAAGTAAGATCCCATGTTTAGATCTTAGAACTGCAATGCCTGAGAAATATTTCAATTCACCCAAATCCTTAAGTTTGAATTGCTGATGTAAAGATGCCTTAGCTTTATCAATCAGCTCTTTACTCCTCCCAATCAATAGTAGATCATCCACATATATAAGAATGATTACAATATCTAATCTTGATTTCTTGGTGAACATAGAGTGGTCAAAAACACTTTGAACAAAACCTGCATTTACCGGAGCTTCTGTGAGCTTAAGATTCCATTGCCTAGATGCTTCTTTGAGTCCATATAGTAGAAGTCTGCATACTTTCTGCTCCCCCTGTCTTTGAAAACCCTGTGGCAAATCCATATATACTTCTTCAAATAAATCTCCTTGAAGAAATGCATTAAACACATCCATCTGGTATAAGATCCAATCTTTTGAGGCTGCCAAGGCTATCACAGACCTAACTGTCACCATTTTTGCTACTAGTGAAAAAGTCTCATGATAGTCTAATCCCTCTTGCTGATTGTATCCTTTAGCCACCAAACGAGCCTTGAACCTTTCTGTTTCTCCATCAGCCTTGTACTTTATTTTGTAGACCCATTTTGATCCAATAGAAGTTTTGCCATGAGGTAAGTCTGCTACCTCCCATGTCTTGTTGTCCTCTAAAGCTTGTACCTCCTGTTGCATAAGTGACATCTGTCATCTTGAATAGCTTCCTTAAAAGTATTAGGTTCTTTTAATACTGAAAAAACAGAAACATAATTCTGATACTTCGAGGACATCTTCTGATATGATAGAAAATTAGATATTGGATAATTGCACTGTGAAGATTTTTAAAACTGCACCACATAATCCTTTTGCCATATAGGTGGATGTTTAACTCTTTGAGACTGTCTTCCATGCACATGCTGTCTATCAGATGTGTTGAAAGTTGATTCAGCTCTTGGAGTGACAACATCTGTAACATTAATGTTTTCCAATTGAATAGGATCATTGTGAGTTTCTGCATCATGAATACTCATTGCTATCTCTTCTGCATCAAAATCAGCTGCTCCATCATCTGCTTCATGATGATCAAGGACTGGTTCATCAAGAATAGAAATTCTTGGTTTTTCCTGTATGACTTGACTTTCTTCTGCATGTATGACTGCTTGTTCAATAGCTTCAGATGTAGATGGATCAAGTTGTAAAAAATTGGTCTCCAAATTGTCGTTGACGATCGATTCCTTCCAAAGGGAGCTGTTGCCGACCCTTACACCATAAAAAGATCCTTCCCGACTCGATAGGGATTGCAATCTCGAGAGAGGGAGCAACAATTGACCTCCTACAATTTTCACTTCCACGTCCCAGCTCGTCGAAGCTACCGCGTATCGATTGAAATTTCCCTCCTCAGCCGGAGGCGGAACCGGCTCCCCCTGAACCATCCTCGGAAGAGTAAGAAAGGAGAAGGGAACGGGAGTTTCTCGCCTCCAAAGAGTATAAAGACGCAGGTCAGTCCTCTGAATGGAAATTCAGTTTTCCTGAATGATACATCCCTGCTAACAAAGAAACATTTAGTGGTTAAATCATATAACATATATCCTTTTTGAGTGGGGTAATATCCCATGTTTACAACCTTCCTAGCTCTGGCAGCAAACTTATCCTCTATCATCAAATTAGTTGTGTAACATAAGTAACCAAAGACTCTTAGATGAGCTATGGAAGGTTCTCTACCATGTAGTATTGCAAAAGGACTCTTTCCATCTAGGATCTTAGATGGTAGTCTATTTATTATGTACACTGATGTTTGTACACATTCTCCCCAGAAAAGACTTGGAACATTGCTTTGAAATCTCAAAGCTCTAGCAGTGTTAAGTATGTGTCTATGTTTCCTCTCAACAACACCATTTTGTTGAGGAGTATACACACAACTACTTTGATGAATAATTCCTTGTGATCTTAAAAGATCACTCCACTGTTTGTTAAAAAACTATGTTCCGTTGTCAATTCTTACAATTTTAACACAAGTATCAAACTGTGTTTTAACCGTACACAAGAACTATTTCAGAAAATTAATAGTTTCACTCTTAGACTGCATCAGAAAAATCCAAGTAGCTCTTGAAAAATCATCAACAACTGTAAGGAAATAATGTTTCCTGTCATGAGTTGCCTTTCTATATGGTCCCTAAACATCCATGTGAACAAGTTCAAAAGATCTACTACTTCTTTTATCACTATCTAAAGCTTACTCTACATTGTTTTGCCAAGGGACAAACAGTACATTTATTTTGTGTTTTATCATCTACTTTGTTTTTCAAGAAAGAAACATTTTTCATCACTGGAATACTGGCATGACCTAGCCTCATGTGCCACAACTTTCCTGTGTCTTCTGCTACTCCATTCATGTTAACACTAGTTGCTAGTTGTCTGACTCCTTTGCATTTCAGCACATACAAACCTTCATCTTCCTTACCAATCGCCTTCACCCTGCCATTGTAAAGATCCTGAAACACACACAGTTCAAGTAAAAATATGGCTGTACAACTCAGATCTCTGGTCAGTTTGGATACTGACATTAAGTTGAACTTAAAATCTGGCACATGAAAAACATTTTCCAGCTTATCAAAGTTTGATAAAAGTGAACTCCCAATGTGTTCTATTTTTGCATAACCACCATTAGGAAGTGTAACCTTTTCCCTTCTTTTATCAGTGATTTTACACACATTATTCATCAGATTTAGATTAGATGATATGTGATGTGTGGCTCTTGAGTCCACAATCCACATATCTTTCAAACTATTCAAGTTTTCTACATTAGATGACAGTGCTGTCCATCTATCTTTCAACTTGTTCAAGGCCTTTACATTACAGGATAATGCAATAGTATTACTTGCATTATTAGCCATTGTGGTCTCACTTGATGATTCTTTGTTATTGAGCAATCCTAGTATTTGTTGATATTGAGCTTCTGTAAAGAAATAATTTCCTTTTGGATTTGTTACAGGTTGTGCAGATTGGCTTGTCATTCCTTCTACATAGTTTGCTGCAGTCAATGTTCCTCTAGGTTGATAATGCTTCCTTCCCTTAAAATCTTCTGGATAACCGATAATTTTGAAACAATTTTCTCTAGTATGACCTTTCATACGACAATGATCACATTGTAGAAATTGTTTCTTTCCTCTATATCCCTGTCCTCTACCAGCTTGCATAGCTAATGGACCTCCTTTTTAGTCATAGAAACATTTCCCATTGATTGTTGACTTTCATCTTGAATAATCAGTGCATATGCTTGATTAAGTGTTGGTTCAGTAGTTTTCATTAAAATCTACCTACGAGCTTGCTCATAAGTATCATTTAATCCATCTAGAAACTGCATTACCCTTTGTTGATGTTAATGAACCATGTGTTCTTTAGATCTAGGACAGCCACAATCTGGAAATGGTACTATTACATCATACTCAGCCCATAACTCCTTCAACTTAGTGAAATAGACCGACACAGAATCCGATCCCTGTGATAATCTAGAGATCGATCTATGCAATTGAAAAATACGCACTCGATTTACCTTATCAAAACGCTCTTTGAGATCCATGTGCATCTGATGCATAAATGATCTCACTAAGCAAATCCTTTGAAACAGAATTCATTATCCAGGAATGCACTATCGCATTACAAGTTTCCCACTCTTCAAGTAGGGCATCCTTCTACATTTCCTTAGCACATTTTCCTATTATAAACCCTAGCTTCCTTTTGGCCTTGAGAGCAAGTCGCATCGATCTACTCCAGATTCCATAATTCTTTGAACCTGTGAGCTGGATTGGTATTAGAATCAATCCAGGTGTATCGGAAGGTTGAAGAAAGAGAGGATACGTGTAATCTATTTTTTCCGCCATTGACGCACAAATTTAGAGCTTCAGACTTCACAATTAAAACACAAAATTGGTTGAGATTAATACTGCTCAATTCAATATTGAGTGAGAGATTTACAACGAGAAGCTTCACAAATCAGTCTCCATGGCTTCGATACCATGTCAAAATTAGCCATGGAAGAAGGCTTCAGAGAAGAAGAAGACTGTATTGGGAAAAATCTCAACTGCCAATTTACTGTGGCTAATAACGATTATATACAGTGAAAAAGAAATAATAACTACCACTACTCTATGTTCTAATATTTACACTTGAATCCTAACTAATTGGATAAAACATCCTAACTAGTCCAGTGTAACTTCCAATACATAGTTCTGTTCTTTTTCACAAGAACGTTTCAATCAATCATGTTACTTTTAGTTACATGCTGCCTAGTATTACTTTCTTTGGTTAAGACCCTCACAAAAATGACTATTTTTGGACTCGATTTTTTGTTAATCATAGAAATAAAGATTTAGCTGGAGAGAGAGGAAAAGTAGCATCTCTCTCTATAATGTATATATATTTGGGATGGGTCAGTTGGTTTTGGCTGGATGATATTAGTATCTTTCTTCGTTTTTTTAAAACTTACGGTGGTATTTGGATCAACTTGTGCGGCGCCTTGATTACAATTTGTCAAACCCACTAGCACAAGTTTTCGAGGTAATCCTACCCACCAAAGTTGGAGCAGGTGAGTACACACCAAAGTGTTTTAGCTGAGATTCGAATATGAGATTTCCATGTCGTTAATCCCATGCCTCAACCACTAAGTCTTTCTGAGTGGATAAGGTGTTGATTTGTGAGAGTCACCCCTGGAAAGCATCAACTTTTAAAGATGAGGACCATGATCGCAGTTCTTAAGACTGCATATATTTCAACCTTCTCGATATATCTACCAATTATCACTTCCTAAGATAATATAGCCTTCTTCTCTTGATGTAGGCCAAGCAAAATAGGATAGGTGGAGCACTTAGATCTTAGTTATTGCCAGTCTGTAACGATGAACCAATATCTCCCTGGTGTTGCATTGTATGATGTGAAAGTCACTGATAAAGCTGCTCCATTAAAATAGAATAAATAATTCACAGTAGCAATTTCTTTAAAAGGAAAAGAAAGCAACTTCAGCAGAATATACCTTTGGCATGACTGATTAAGTAATATATGTCAATTATGTGATTTCTCTTTCATATTCCCATTGCGTCTGCATCGCTTTTGAATGGAAGGTACTGAGATTTTGTTCCTTGCTGTTATCATTTTATATGATGCATTGGCAAGAATAAGAAAATAGAGTCTCCCTTAAGCTTCTGCTTCTTTTTGCAGAAGGATATGATCTTGCTACCTTATTCCATTCCTTACTTTGTCCGACTGTTTAATGAGTGAGATTGTACCTTAACTCATCTATCTTTTTCCCCGTCTTTCTTCGAGCAGGAGAAACAAGAAGGAAATTTGAGAGTGTTTACGCTGGTGGCACCATGGACACCCCTGACGGTGGTAAAGTTTTTCAATACTGGCATTGTTGTGGATCTGAAGATCCATTTGACACTGGCTGCACTGCTGCACCTCATGCTTCTTATGATGATTGATTACACTGATTCTCAAATGGACATACTATAAATACTTGCTACTTTGGCCAATTCACAGGTGGAATCTCCTCTTGTATCTCTGTAATTTACTACAGTCGTTTTCTTATAATTGTACAGCATAACTTAATATTCTTTCCCTTGAAATATGATGCAACTGATACGTGCATTTCTTTTTCTCCTCCTGTGTGTTCGTTTTGAACAGAAATGTTATGCTTGAACGGTGAATGCATGAAAAATCTCTCTTTAGTAAGAATGCTCCGGAGATCAGATTTTGAAAAATACTCTACCATTAGTTAGAAATTAGAATGCTATCCTGGAATACGCCCTTATTCATACGACCAAAGCAAAACACTCAGATTCGCCTTAACTTGAATAGGGGTAAATGTAGTGTTTAATTTTAAAAGGTAGCCCGTTGCACTAAGCTCCCGCTATGCATAGGAGTTTGATACTCGAAAAAAACTGCAAATTACCCTTTTTTCCATTACATAGCGATTAAATTGTTAGTCTGAATCATGGCAAGTTAATGCTCTAGTTTTTGTGTAAACGTTATATGTGTATAAGTAGTAGTATATTCAAAATCAGGGGTGGATACACGCTTAACGAAGTGGTGTCATGTGATACCGTTTCGTCAATTTTTTACTAAATATATGTATTAATACTATGAGGAAACGGAAAATAAGAAAAGAAAAAAAAAACATCTCTTAACATAAATTGTCTCTTGATGCATTGGTTATTGTTAGGATTGAAAAAAATCAGGTGTCACGCAGAAACTAGTAACGCAAAGCTTAACAACGATAAATTTGATAACAAACAAGAAATATACCAAAAGAGATAAATATTTAACGTGGTTCGGTCAATTGACCTACGTCCACGGCGAAGATGAGCACTCCACTATATAAAAGAGAGTACAAAATCGAGACAACAACCTCACGAAGAGGTAAACATAAGTGGCACACTAACAATTGTCTCATAAAGTTCTCCCCTAAATACGACTCTCAACCCCATATGGTTACATTGTGGACTGTTGAATGAGAAGGACAGGTCCTCAATTTATAGAATTCCAAACATTTTCCTACAGAAAAAAGAGGACTAGTCAAATATGGGAGATTTGTAATTTTCTTCTACAAGAAGAAAAATCAATTAAGGAAAATATGTTGCCCTTTCCTTTAACAGATAAGAAAACCAAATATGGCAAGAAAATGATGGCAAACACCTAACAAATTCTCCCCCTTGGCCTGAATTTTCTAACAAAATAAACTTGATCCACCTTCTTCACATAGCCTTCAACAAGTTGCATTTCCAAACCTCCACCACAAAGTTTGTCTCAACGTGCGTCGCACACTGGTTAAATTTCCCAGACAAAAATTACGATTATCTTCAAATATGTTGCAGCTAGGACTGAACCGCGAAAATGAACATGTCTTGAACCTCACTCTGATACCATTGTTATGTCGAGGAAGAGGCAAACCCGAAAATAAAGAAGACAAAGAATACCAAATTTTAACGTGGAAAACCCTTCAAATCGAAGGTAAAAACCAGGAGATCACAAAGATACAAAAAGCTTCACTATAATAATAAGAGAGTTACAATCATTCTCCAAATTGGCTACACAATAAGTATCAAACATAGAGCCACAATAGCAGCAAGAACAACAACTAATCAATTGAAGAAAGAGGAGATTCCACAAAAATGAAGTTGTTGTTCGAGGCTCGAAATCAGACGTTAGGGCCTCCAAATCTAATCTCCACCGTTCAAATCCAAGACCACGATGTTACAAACACTAAGTCAAAATTTTAGCCTGGGTCAACGGTTAGCGAATTGGTAAACATGATTTGAAGTTGGCTGGTCGGAATAAAAATCTACAGCAAAACAAACACTTTTCTCCTCTCTTCTCTCTTGATGAAATATCTCTAAAAAACTATTTTTATATGCTTAAGTCTTTCAGAGACTTGTATCAATGAGCATAGAATAATTCTCCAAGGTTGTTCTATTTGTAGATTATGAGTGGTGCTTTCTCTTAAAGCCAAAACCTACTCATAATAGGAATAAACACCGAATCAAATTCCGAATAGGAATAGAAACCAAAAGAGAATAGGATTACGCCACTGGCCTTTGGCTGGACAACATGGGCATGGGCCCAACAAACTCCCCCTCCAGTCAAGGGCCAAATATGTCTTCAAGTAGAGGAACTATTAACAGGCTTCATGCCTGCCAATTTTCTGCAAAACACATGCTTATCTACAAGCTTAACTACGAAGTCCTCAGGCTGCTCCATATAGATTTCCTCATCTAAATCACCATGAAGAAAATCCATCTTGACATCTTTCTGCTCAACTTCTATATCTAGACTTGTGACTAAGCCTAAAACCACACGAATTGAAAATTTCATCAAAGTCAACTTCGTTCTTCTGGCCAAAACCTTTAACAACTAACCTCGCATTTTATCTAGGTGCATAAGTATGGTTATCTTGCTTTATTCTGAATATCCATTTGTTCGATAAAGCTCTCTTATCTTTCGGTAATTTCACTAACTCATATGTTCCATTCTCATGGAGTGACTTCATCTCATCTTCCATGATTTTGATCTACTGGTCTTTATGAGTATCTTGCATAGCTATATCATAATTCTGAGGTTCTCTCATGTCAATCAAAAGTACATACTCATCAAGAGGATAGCACATGAATTTTTACTTATCCCTTGTAGATCTTCTAAGAGAGGTTTCAGAAGCATTCGAAGTAGTTACTTGAGCAGTAATTGGTTGTTGATCAACCATAGCTTCATCAACTGGAGCATCCATAACATCTATACCATTTAGATCTTGATCAATCTCTCGTTCATTATATTGGGTTCGTCTATGTGCGATAGGTGCCTTAGTAATAGAAACTGGATCACTATCGACTAAGTTCTCATTACTCTGAGAATCTATCTTCTCAGCTTTGTCAATATCTTCCATAGTCTGGTCTTCAAAGAATATTGCATTATGACTTGTAATAAGTTTATTGTCAACTGGATCATAAAAACGATATCCAAATTCACCGATAAAGATGCATTGCTAAGTTTTGAAATCCAGTTTCGATATCTCATTTTTAGGAACATGCACACAAGATTTACACCCAAAAACTCTCAGGTGATCATAAGAAACATCTTTTACAAACCAAACTCTGTCCGGGACATCGCCATCCAAAGCAATAGCAGGAGACAAATTGATAACATAGGCAACACTGTTAAGTGCTTCTGCCTAAAATGTATTTGAAGTTTAGCCTCTGAAAGCATGCATCTAAGCATTTCAACTAGAGTTCTATTCATGCTCTCTACCAAACCATTCAATTGAGGGGTCTTGGACGGATTTTTTTAATAACGAATTCCTTGTTCCTTGCAATAGTTATCAAAGGGACCATAATATTCACCAGCATTGTCAGTGCGAATACATTTTAATTTCTTCCCCGTATGTCTCTCACCTAAGGCTTGAAATTTCGTAAACACACTAAGCTCTTGATCTTTAGATTTCAAAGGATACACCTGGAGCTTACAAGAATGATAATCAATGACGGTCACAAAGTAAAGTGCACCACCTTTTGACTTTACTTTAAAGGACCACACAAATTAAATCCAAGACCAAGATGTTATGAATACTCAGTCAAAATTTCAGTGTGATCCAACGATTAACGAATTGAAAAATGTAATTTGAAGTTTGCTGGTCGAAATAAAAATCTGCAGCAAAACAACCACTTTTCCTCTCTCTTGATTAAAGCTCCCTCAAAAACCACTCTTATGTGCTTAAGTCTTCCAAAGACTTGTATCAATGAGAATAGAATAATTCTTCAAGGTTGTCTTATTTATAGATCATGAGTGGCACTTTCTCGTAAAGCCAAAACTTACTCAAAATAGAAATAAACACTGACACCAATTTCGAATAGTAATGGAAACCAAAAGAGTATAGGATTACGCCACTGGGCCTTTGGCTGGACAACATGAGCATGTGCCCAACAAACTTCTTATCCAATCAAGGGGCCAAATATGTCTTCAAGTATAGGAACTATTAACATGCTTCATGCCTGCCAATTTTCTGCAAAACACATGCTTATCTGCAAGCTTTACTACGAAGTCTTCAGGCTGCTCCATATAAATTTACTCATCTAAATCACCATGAAGAAAATCCGTCTTGACATCCGTCTGCTCAACTTTTATATCTAGACTTGCGGCTAAGCCTAGAACCACACAAATTGAAAGTTTCATCAAAGTCAACTCCCTTCTTCTGGCCAAAACCTTTAACAACTAACATCAACTTGTATCTAGGTGCAGAAGTATTGTTATCTTGCTTTATTGTGAATATCCATTTGTTCGATAAAGCTCTCTTATCTTTCGGCAATTTCACTAACCCATATTTTCCATTCTCATAGAGTGACTTCATCTCATCTTCCATGAATTTGATCTACTAATCTTTATGAGTATCTTGCATAGCTTTATCATAATTCTGAGGTTCTCTCATGTTAGTCAAAAGTACATACTCATAAAAAGGATAGCGCATGGATTTTTACTTATCCCTTGTAGATCTTCTAAAAGAGCTTTTAGAAGCATTCAAAGTAGTTACTTGAGTAGTAATTGGTTGTTGATCAACTACATCTTCATCAACTGGAACATCCATAGTATCTATACCATTTTGATCTTGATCGCTCTCTGCATCATTATCTTGGGTTCGTCTATGTGCGATAGGCGCCTTAGTAATAGAAACTGGATCACTATAGACTAAGATCTCATTACTCTGAGAATCTATCTTCTCAGCTTTGTCAATATCTTCAATACTCTGGTCTTCAAATAATATAGCATCATGACTTCTAATAAGTTTATTATCAACTGGATCATAAAAACGATACCCAAATTCATCTTGACCATAACCGATAAAGATGCATTGCTGAGTTTTGACATCCAGTTTTGATTTCTCATCTTTAGGAACATGCACACAAGATTTACACCCAAAAACGCTTAGGTGATCAAAAGAAACATCTTTAACAAACCAAACTCTGTCTGGGACATCGCCATCCAAAGCAACAGCAGGAGACAAATTGATAACATAGGCAATGCTATTAAGTGCTTCTGCCTAAAATGTATTTGGAAGTTTAGCCACCGAAAGCATGCATCTAAGTCTTTCAATTAGAGTTCTATTCATGGTCTCTGCCAAAACATTCAATTGAGGCGTCTTGGACATAGTTTTCTGATGACGAATTCCTTGTTCCTTGCAATATTTATCAAAGGGACCACAATATTCACCAGCATTTTTAGTGCGAGTACATTTTAATTTCTTCCCCGTATGCCTCTCACCTAAGGCTTGAAATTTCATAAACACACTAAGCTCTTGATCTTTAGATTTCAAAGGATACACTTGGAGCTTACAAGAATGATAATCAATGACGGTCATATAGTAAAATGCACCACCTTTTGACTTTACTTTAAAGGACCACACAAATCAAACCCAAGATCAAGATGTTACGAACACTCTGTCAAAATTTCAGCTTGATCCAAAGGTTAACGAATCAGAAAACATAATTTGAAGTTGGCTGGTCGAAAAAAACATCTGCAGCAAAACAAACACTTTTCTTCTCTCTTGATGAAAGCTCTCTCAAAAATCACTCTTATATGCTTAAGTATTTCAAAGACTTGTATCAATGAGAATAGAATAATTCTCCAAGGTTTTCCTATTTATAGATCATGAGTGGCACTTTCTCTTAAAGCCCAAACTTACTCAAAATAGAAATAAACACCGAATCCAATTCCGAATAGGAATGGAAACCAAAAGATAATAGGATTACGCTACTGGGCCTTTGGCTGGACAACATGGGCATGTGCCCAACAAACTTCCCCTCCAATCAAGGGGCCAAATATGTCTTCAAGTAGAGGAACTATTAATAAGCTTTATGCCTGCCAACTTTCTGCAAAACACATGCTTATATGCAAGCTTAACTACGAAGTCCTCGGGCTGCTCCATATTAATTTCCTCATCTAAATCACCATAAAGAAAATCTGTGTTGACATCTGTCTGCTCAACTTCTATATCTAGACTTGCGGCTAAGCCTAAAACCACACAAATTGAAAATTTCATCAAAGTCAACTCCCTTTTTCTGGCCAAAACCTTTAACAACTAACCTCGACTTGTATCTAGGCGCAGGTGTATGGTTATCTTGCTTTATTCTCAATATCCATTTGTTCGATAAAGCTCTCTTATCTTTCGGCAATTTCACTAACCCATATGTTTCATTCTCATGGAGTAACTTCATCTCAACTTCCATGATTTTGATCTACTGATCTTTATGAGTATCTTGCATAGCTTCATCATAATTCTGGGGTTCTCTCATGTCAGTCAAAAGTACATATTCATCAGGAGGATAGCGCATTGATTTTTGCTTATCCCTTATAGATCTTCTAAGAGAGGTTTCAGAAGCATTCGAAGTATTTACTTGAGTAGTAATTGGTTGTTGATCAACCACAGCATCATCAACTGGAGCATCCATAACATATATACCATTTTTATCTTGATCACTCTCTCCATCATTATCTTGGGTTCATCTATGTGCAATAGGTGTCTTAGTAATAGAAACTGGATCACTATCGACTAAGCTCTCATTACTCTGAGAATCTTTCTTTTCAGCTTTGTCAATATCTTCAATAGTCTTGTCTTCAAAGAATATTGCATCACAACTTCTAATAAGTTTATTGTCAACTGGATCATAAAAACGATACCTAAATTCATCTTGACCATAACCGATAAAGATGCATAGTTGAGTTTTGACATCCAGTTTCGATATCTCATCTTTAGGAACATGCACACAAGATTTACACCCAAAAACTCTGAGGTGTTCATAAGAAACATCTTTAAACCAAACTCTGTTTGGAACATCACCATCCAAAGCAACAACAGGAGACAAGTTAATAACATAGGCAACACTGTTAAGCGCTTCTGCCTAAAATGTATTTGGAAGTTTAGCCTCTGAAAGCAAGCATCTAAGTCTTTCAACTAGAGTTCTATTCATCCACTCTACCAAACCATTCAATTGAGGCGTCTTGGACGGAGTTTTATGATGACAAATTCCTTGTTCCTTGCAATAGTTATCAAAGGGACCACAATATTCACCAACATTGTCAGTGTGAATACATTTTAATTTCTTCCCCGTATGTCTCTCACCTAAGGCTTGAAATTTTGTAAACACACAAAGCTCTTGATCTTTAGATTTAAAAAAATACACCCGGAGCTTACGAGAATGATAATCAATGAAGGTCACAAAGTAAAGTGCACTACCTTTTGACTTTACTTTAAAGGACCACGCAAATCAAATCCAAGACCAAGATGTTACGAGCACTCGGTCAAAATTTTAGCGTGATCCAACAGTTATTGGAAAACGTGATTAGAAGTTGGTTGGTCGAAATAAGAATCTACAGCAAAACAAACACTTTTCTTCTCTCTTGATGAAAGCTCTCTCAAAAACCACTCTTATGTGCTTAAGTCTTTCAAAGACTTGTATCGATGAGAATAGAATAATTCTCCAAGGTTGTCCTATTTATAGATCTTGAGTGGTACTTCCTCTTAAAGCCAAAACTTACTCAAAATAGAAATAAACACTAAATCCATTTCCGAATAGGAATGAAAACCAAAAGAGAATAGGATTATGCCACTGGGCCATTGGCTGGACAACATGGGCATGTGCCCAACAAACTTCCCCTCCAATAAGGGGCCAAATATGTCTTCAAGTAGAGGAACTATTAACAGGCTTCATATCTGCCAATTTTATGCAAAACACATGCTTATGTGCAAGCATAACTACGAAGTTCTCGGGCTGCTCCATATAAATTTCCTCATCTAAATAACTATGAAGAAAATCCATCTTGACATCCTTCTTCTCAACTTCTATATCTAGACTTGCGGCTAAGCCTAGAACCACACGAATTAAAAATTTCATCAAATTCAACTCCCTTCTTCTGGACAAAACCTTTAACAACTAACTTCGCCTTGTATCTAGGTGCAGAGCTATGGTTATCTTGCTTTATTTCGAATATCCATTTGTTCGATAAAGCTCTCTTATCTTTCAGCAATTTCACTAACTCATATGTTCCATTCTTATGGAGTGACTTCATCTCGTCTTCCATGATTTTGATCTACTGATCTTTATGAGTATCTTGGACAGCTTCATCATAATTTTGAGCTTCTCTTATGTCAGTCAAAAGTACATACTCTTCACGAGGATAGCGCATGGATTTTTGTTTCTCCCTTGTAGATCTTCTACGAAAGGTTTCAGGAGCATTCGAAGCAGTTACTTGAGTAAGAATTGGTTGTTGATCAACCACAACTTTATTAACTGGAGCATCAATAACGTCTATTCCATTTTGATGTTGATCACTCTCTCCATCATTGTCTTGGGTTCGTCTAAGTTCAATAGGTGCATTAGTAATAGAAACTGGATCACTATCGACTAAGCTCTCACTACTCTAAGAATCTATCTTCTTAGCTTTGTCAATATCTTCAATAGTCTGGTGTTCAAAGAATATTTCATCACGACTTCTAATAAGTTTATTTTCAACTGGATTATAAAAATGATACCCAAATTTATCTTGACCAGAACGATAAAGATGCATTGATTAGTATTGACATCCAGTTTTGATATCTCATCTTTAGGAACATGTACACAATATTTACACCCAAAACTCTCAAGTGATCAAAAGAAATATCTTTTACAAACCAAACTCTTTCTGGGACATCACCATCCAAAGCAACAACATGAGACATATTGATAACATAGGCAACATTGTTAAGTGCTTCCATCCAATATGTATTTGGATGTTTAGCTTCATAAAGCAGGCATTTATGTCTTTCAACTAGAGTTCTATCCATCATCTCTGCCAAACCATTCAATTGTGGCGTATTGGATAGAGTTTTCTGATGACGAATTCCTTGTTCCTTGCAATAGTTATCAAAGGGACCACAATATTCACCAGCATTGTCAGTGGGAATACATTTTAATTTCTTCCCGGTATGTCTCTCACCTAAGGCTTGAAATTGCTTAAACACACTAAGCTCTTGATCTTTAGATTTCAAAGGATACGCCCGAAGCTTACGAGAATGATCAACAATAAATGTCACAAAGTAAAGTGAACCACCTTTTTACATTACTTTAAAGGACCACACAAATCAAATTCAAGACCAAGATGTTACGAACATTCAGTCAAAATTTCAGCGCGATCCGACAGTTAATGAATCAGAGAACGTGATTTGAAATTGGCTCGTCGGAATAAAAATTTGCTGTAAAACAAACGATTTTCTTCTCTCTTGATGAAAGCTCTCTCAAAAGCCACTCTTATGCGCTTAAGTCTTTCAAAGACTTATATCAATGAAAATAGAATAATTCTCCAAGGTTGTCCTATTTGTAGATCATGAGTGGTTCTTTCTCTTAAAGCTAAAACCTACTCAAAATAGGAATAAACACCGAACTCAATTCTGAATAAGAATGGAAACCAAAAGTGAATAGGATTATGCCACTAGGCCTTTGGATGGACAACATGAGCATGTGCCCAACAAACTTCCCCTCCAGTCAAGGGACCAAATATGTCTTCAAGTAGAGGAACTATTAACAGGCTTCAGGCCTGCCAATTTTCTACAAAACACATGCTTATCTGCAAGTTTAAGGACGAATTCCTCGGGCTGCTCCATATAAATTTCCTAATTTAAAGCACCATGATGAAAATCCTTCTTGACATCCTTCTGCTCAACTTTTATATCTAGACTTGCGGCTAAGCCTAGAACCACACGAATTGAAAACATCTTCACAACATGGGATACAATTTCATCAAAGTAAACTCCCTTCTTTTGGACAAAACCTGTTACGACCCTAGTTCACCAATCGTGAACATGTCGTGATGGCACCCAGTCTCCACGACTAGGTAAGCCTAACACGTTGCGGAATACACAAGCTATGAACACTTAAATAGGAAACAACGGAAAAATAGCATAAAAAGGTATGTAATCCATGCCGCTTGGCACATACATTCGTCACCACACTGAATAAAACGTTACCAAGATCCGGAATCCCACGGCAACACACACTAAAGGAGAATATACAACTGTGGCTCTATGTGTAAAGAGTATCTAACAACGAAATGAAGAAAAATGTCAACTAATACTATCAGAATAGAAGGAAAAGCCTCCGGATCCGCGAACGTAGCGGATCATACCTCGAGGTCTCCCTGAAAGCTGCGAAATCACCTAGTACGAGCCTGCTCTGATGTACTTGGATCTGCACAACAAAAGTGTGCATAAGAGTAGCATGAGTACACCACGGCGGTACTCAGTAAGTGCCAAGCCTAACCTCGATGGAGTAGTGACGAGGAAAGTCAGGGCCCTACTGAGAAACAATAATATAATGATGAAAACAAAAATAAACAGTTTAAATGATAATAATTTCCGATATAACAACAATAAGATGATTACTGCAACTGTCTACAATTAAGCTAACAACAAATAACCAACTCAATAAAATAAATCCAGGACCTATGGGAATTGAACCCACAATCCCATTCTCAGTACCTCTGGGTCTCCGGGAATCGAACCCGCAGCCCATATCTCAATAATATCTCAATAACTCAGGATCTCCGGAAATCGAACCCGCAGTCCTTACCAGTAATTCAGGGATCTCGAGAATCGAACCCGTAGTCCCTTCCAATAACTCAGGATCTCGGGAATCGAACTCGTAGTCCCTACCAATAACTCATGATCTCGGGAATCGAACCCGTAGTCCCTACCAATAACTCAGGATCTCGAGAATCGAACCCGTAGTACCTACCAATAACTCAGGATTTCGGAAATCGAACCCGTAGTCCCTACCAATAACTCAGGATCTCAGGAATCGAACCCGTAATCCTCATTTCAATAAATCTCAGGATCTCCGGGAATCGAACCCGCAGTCCACAACAATACCACTCCGGGTCTCTGGGAATCGTACCCACAGCCCTGGGATCTCCGGGAATTGAACCCGCAGTCCACAGACACAGCAAGTAAAGGAATACACAGAGAGAAGTATAATATGCTTAACTATAACTTCGCCGATAAACAGCGCCAGCGATTACCAAGAAAACTCAAGTAAGACAATTAGGCAACTAGACAGTTAAATACTACCTAATCATGCTTTTCTAACTGCTACAGGGTAGGAATATCGAATTTAACAGCTAAAAACAGGAATACCACTCATCGAACATTTTAAGTAAAGTATGTGTTCAACAACCAGCGCATGTACACGCCCGTCACCTCGCGTACAAGGCATTAAAAGTATCACATAATATCCTAGGGGTGAAAGTCCCCCACACGAGGTTAGACAAGCCACTTACCTCAATTCCGGTACAAAACCGCTAAGAAATAACCCTCTTGCCACGAATGTTGGCCTCCACAAGTGTAGTATCTGATAAAAATCAATTGAATCACATCAAAATAGGCCAATTGGGCATTACCCAATTAAAATAACTCAAAATACACCAAAACCCACAAGTTGCCAAAATCCGACTTTCGGTACGCTTATCGAAAAATCACGAAAATTATATTTTCGGGTTCCTTATCTCAATACGAGTCCGTGCATATAAAATTTATCAAAATCGGACTCCGTTTGCCCATTCAAATCAAAGATTTTCTAACATTTAGGCCTAGGGCTCAAACCCACCTTTAATCTTCCAATTTCGGTGAAATAATCACGGATTTCATGATAAACCAACGAATTAAGGTCAAGAAACTTACCCCCGATGATTTCCCGATGATATCCCAGCGTTTCCCCTTCAAAATCCTCTCTTGGAGCTCAACAATGGCGGTTTTGGTGTATTAAACCCGCGACTGACCAGTTCTGGACTTAAATTCACTGCCAGGCCAATTAACCCTACGCGATCGCAGCACTGGGCTCGCGATCGCGATGCACAAATTTTGGGCGGCCTAATTTTCCTCTACGCGATCGCGTGATCCCGGACGCGATCGCAGTGAACAACTCAGCGACCCTACGCGATCGCAAACGACACGAACGCGATCGCGAAGAACAAACTCGTCCGGCTCTCCAAACTACCCTACGCGATCGCATACTCCCTCACGCGATCGCATCCTAGGCATCGCGATCGCGATGCATTACCACCACACCTTACGCGATCGCGTGGCCATCTCTGCGATCGCGGAGAGCAAAATTGCTCTGCAATTATTACAGCAGAAACAGTAGTGCCTTTTGGCACAAATTGGTCCGTTTGGACCCCCGAATTCATCCCGAGGCTCCCGGGACCCCAACGAAAACCACCAACATACTCCAAAACACGATACGAACTCATTCAAATCATAAAAACACGTCTAACAACATCAAAACCCATAATTCACATCAAATTCAAGCCTAAATTTCTTAAAACTTTCCGAATTGCACATTCGATCTAAAACCCGACCAAACGACGTCCGAATGACCTGAAAATTTGCGGACATATCCAAATTCACATAACGAAGCTACAGAAATTGTCGGAATTCCATTCCGACCCCCGGATCAAAATCTCACCTATCGTTCGGATTCGCCAAAATTTCAACATTCGGCATTTCAAGCCTAATTGAGCTAAGGACCTCCAAAATACATTCCGAACGCGCTCCCAACCCCGAAATCACCCAACGGGGCTAATGGAACCATCGGATTTTCATTCCGAGATCGTCTTAACACTGTTCCGGTTACGGACCATTTTCTATCTTTAAAGCTCTCATTTAGGGACTAAGTGTCCCAAAATACGTCAAATTTCAGGGCCGACTCTCTCGGCAAACCACAATAGCAGAAATGTACTTAAGGAAATAGTTAAATTAGGGATTGGGGCGTAATTTTCTAAAATGACCGGCCGGGTCGTTACATCTTCCCACCCTTAAAAGATTCGTTCGTCCTCGAACGAGCATAGAAAACATACCTGGAGTAGTGAAAAGATGAGGGTACTGGCGGTGCATATCCTGCTTGGTCTTCCAAGTCGCCTCCTCGACCGGCTGGCCCCGCCACTGAACCTTTACCGAAGCGATGTTCTTTGACCTTAGCTTTCTGACCTGCCTGTCTAGAATGGCTACTGGCTCCTCAACATAAGACAGATCCTTGTCTAGCTGAACAGAAGTGAAATCCAACACATGCGACGGGTCACCATGGTACCTCCGGAGCATGGAGACATGAAATACGGGGTGAACTCCAGCTAGGCTAGGAGGTAAGGCTAACTCATAGGCAACCTCCCCAATACGCCTCAAAATCTCAAAAGGACCAATAAATCTGGGACTCAGCTTCCCTTTCTTCCCAAACCTCATAACGCCCTTCATGGGCGAGACTCGGAGCAGAACCCACTCACCAACCATAAAAGCCACATCGCCAACCTTCTTGTCCGTATAACTCTTCTGTCTAGACTGGGCTGCACGAAGTCTGTCCTGAATCACATTGACCTTGTCCATAGCCTCCTGAACCATATCAGTACCTAGCAACCTGGCCTCGCCCGGCTCAAACCAACCCACGGGAGACCTGCACCTCCTACCATATAGGGCCTCATACGGTGCCATCTGAATACTGGACTGGTAGCTGTTGTTATAAGCAAACTCCGCCAGTGGCGAGAAGTGATCCCATGAACCTCCAAACTCAATCACGCACACACGGAGCATATCTTCCAAAATCTGAATAGTGCGCTTGGACTGACTATCAGTCTGGGGATGAAACGCTGTGCTCAGCTCCACCCGAGTACCCAATTACTGTTGTACGGCTCTCCAGAACCGTGAAGTGAACTGAGTGCCTCTATCTGAAATGATGGAAACTGGAATACCATGCAGCCGAACTACCTCTCTGATATAGATCTCCGCCAGTCGCTCCGATGAATATGTAGTGCTCACCGGTATAAAATGGGCGGACTTGGTCATCCGATCCACAATGACCCAATGGAATCAAACTTCCTAACCGTTCGTGGAAGTCCAGATATAAAGTCCATGGTAATGCGCTCCCATTTCCACTCGGGAATCTCAATCTGCTGCATCAATCCACCCGGACGTTGATGCTCATACTTCACCTGCTGGCAGTTGAGGCATCTAGAAACATAATCAACTATATCCCTCTTCATCCGCCTCCACCAGTAATGCTGTTTCAAGTCCTGATACATCTTCGCGGCTCCCGGATGGATGGAATACCGCGAGCTATAGGCCTCTGCTAGAATCAGCTCTCGAAGATCATCCACATTAGGCACACAGATACGCCCCTGCATCCTCATAACTCCATCATCCCCGATGGTAACATCTCGAGCATCACCATGCCGAACTCTTTCCTGAAGGACAAGCAAATGAGGGTCGTCGAACTGACGCTCCCTGATGCGGTCAAATAGAGAAGACCGAGAAACCACACATGCCGTAATCCGGCTGGGCTCCGAAAGATCCAGTCTAACAAACTGTCTGGCTAAAGCCTGAACATCCATCGCCATAGGCCTCTCTGAAGCTGGTAGATATGCTAAACTCCCCAAACTCTCTGCCCGACGACTCAAGGCATCAGGCAACCACATTAGCCTTGCCCGGATGATAGAGAATAGTAATATCATAGTCCTTCAGTAGCTCCAACCATCTCCTCCGACGCATATTCAGGTCCTTCTGCTTAAGCAAGTGCTGCAAGCTCCGGTGATCAGTGTAGATCTCACAAGGAACCCCATATAAATAATGACGCCAAATCTTCAAGGCGTAAACAATGGCAGCTAGCTCCAACAAGGTAATTCTTCTCATGCACCTTCAGCTGTCTCGACGCGTAGGCAATCACCCTACCGTCCTGCATCAATACCGCGCCGAGTCTAACTCGTGAGGCATCACAATATACGGTATAGGACCCCGTACCTGTAGGCAACATCAATATAGGGGCCGAAGTCAAAGCTGTCTTGAGCTTTTGAAAGCTCGCCTCACACTCGTCTGTCCACTGAAAAGGGGCACCCTTTTGGGTCAATCTAGTCATAGGTGCCGCAATCGAAGAGAACCCCTCTACGAAACGACGGTAATAGCCCGCCAAACCAAGGAAACTGCGAATCTCAGTAGCGGAGGAGGGTCTGGGCCAACTCCTGCACGGCCTCCACCTTCCTCGGATCTACTCGAATACCATCACTCGACACCACGTGGCCCAAAAATGCCACCGAACTCAACCAGAATTCACATTTAGAGAACTTGGCATAAAGCTGCTTCTCCCTCAGAATCTGAAGCACTATCCTCAAATGTTGCTCGTGCTCTTCCCGGCTCCGGGAATATACTAGAATATCATCAATGAAAACAATCACGAACGAGTCCAGATATGCCCTGAACACACCGTGCATCAAATGCATAAAGGCCGCTGGGGCATTAGTCACCCCAAAAGACATCACGAGGAACTCGTAGTGACCATACCGAGTCCTGAAGACAGTCTTCGGGATATCTAGCTCCCGAATCTTCAGCTGGTGATACCCAGAGCGCAAATCAATCTTAGAAAACACCTGTGCGCCCTGTAGCTGGTCAAATAAATCATCAATACGGGGCAAAGGATACCGGTTCTTCATTGTAACCTTGTTCAGCTGACGATAGTCAATACACATACGCATAGAACCGTCCTTTTTCTTCACAAACAATACAGGAGCACCCCAAGGCGAGACACTGGGTCGAATAAAACCCTTGCCCAATAACTCCTGTAACTGATCCTTCAACTCCTTCAGCTCGGGAGGAGCCATACGGTACGGTGGAATAGAAATGGGCTGAGTGCCCGGCAACAAGTCAATAGCAAAGTCAATATCTCTGTCGGGCGGCATGCCTGGAAGATCAGCTGGAAATACATCAGCAAAGTCACGTACCACATGAACAGAATCAATAGAGGGAGTGTCAATACCGACGTCCCGCACATAGGCTAGATAAGCAGCACACCCCTTCTCAACCATACGCTAAGCTCTGAGAAAAGAAATAACACGGCTAGGGGTGTGATCTAAAGTACCACTCCACTCAATACGTGGAATGCCCGGCATAGCCAGCGTCACGGTCTTGGCGTGACAATCAAGAATAGCATAATGGGGCGACAACTAGTCCATGCCCTGAATAATATCAAAATCGACCATCCCGAGTAACAACAGATCCGCTCTGGTCTCAAAATCACAAATGGTAACCAAATACGACCGATATACACGGTCCACAGCCAAAGAATCACCCACCGGAGTGGAAACATAAATGGGGGCACTCAAAGAATCCCGAGGCACACCCGGATGAGAAGCAAAGTAAGAAGACACATATGAAAAAGTGGAACCAGGGTCGAATAGAACCGATGCCTCCCTGTGACTAACCATAATAATACCTGTGATAACAGAGTCAGATGCAACAGCCGCAGCGCGATCAGGAATAGCATAGAATCTGGCCTGTCCCCCCTCTCGAGGGCGGCCTCTAGAACCCTGACCCCCGCCCCTGGCTGGCTGGGCAGGTGGAGTGGCAGCTGGGGCTGGAATGATAGCCTGCTGGCCCTGAGAACCACGCGGATGCTGTGATGACTGATGAGGGGCTCCTCTCCTGTGCCTGGGGCACTCCCTAACTAGGTGGCGCGTATCCCCGTACTCAAAACAAGCTTTGGGAGGACGCGGTGGCTGTGACTGACCGGCCTCACCCCCACTACTGACCCTTGGAAGGACCCCGCGCAGGAGGTGCACTGGAAACTGGGGGAGCATAATAAGGCTCCTGAGGTGCTGGAAGACCTGGAGTACTACCGGCTGCGGGCAATGCCGAGTGAACTGGTCGACCGGAATAACCCCTGCCAAAACGACCGGCTGCTGAAGTGCGGGCACCAGAGAAATGGCCCGACTCACGAGACCTCTTGGCCTCTCTCTCTCTCTCCGCTCTCTAGGGAGCATACTCTCGATCCTCTTGGCAATGCTAACTGCCTGCTGATAAGATATATCTGTCTCCAGCTCTCTGGCCATGCTGGATTGGATAGGCGGAACAAGGCCCTCAATAAATCTCCGCACTCTCTCCCGAACCGTGGCTACCAAAGCCGGTGCATGCCCTGGCTAGACGGGTGAAACTGATAGCATACTCCGATACTGACATGGAGCCCTGTCGCAACCGCTCAAACTCCGAGCGCCAAGAATCCCTAAGGCTCTGTGGAACAAACTCCCTCAAAAACAGATCTGAAAACTACGTCCAAGTCAATGAAGCAGACTCCTCTGGATTATCCAACTCATACGTGCGCCACCAATTATAAGCGGCCCCACGAAACTGAAAAGCAGTGAAGGAAACCACGCTGGTCTTCACAATCCCCATAGTACGAAGAATACGATGACACTCTTCTAGAAAACCCAATGCATCATCTGAAGCCAAACCACTAAACACTGGAGGGTCATATTTCTTGAACCTCTCCAATCTACGTTGCTCGTCCTCAGAGGCAGCTGGTCCACCTCCGGGCTGTGCTGGGGCGGCAAGAGGCATAACCAAAATCTCTGGGACCTGTCCCACTGGCGCACGCTGCTCAGGTGTGATGGCTGCGGGAGTCTGGGCCCCTCCCCGGGCATAAGATGTAGCTGCAGTGAGAGGAAGCAACCCTGCCTGAGCCAAAGTGGTATACATACTCATGAACTGGGCCAGGGTCTCCTGTAGTGCTGGAGTAGTAGCAGCTGTAGTCGGTGTACCAGGTGCCTACGCTCCAACCTGATCCACCTATGGCACCTCAGCGGCAGTGCGCGCGGGTGCTGTGGCTGCACCTCGGGCGCGTCCTTGTCCTCTACCTCGGCCCTGGCCTCTGACGACGGCAACAGGGGGCGCGGGTACCTGACCGTCGCAAGTAGCTCGTGTCCTCACCATCCGTGAGAGAATAGAAAGCAATAGTTTAGATTTGATGCCAAAAATGTCGCACGATAAGGAATCCAAAAGAAATGAAGAGTTTCCTAAACAGTTACATAGCCCCTCGTAGATAAATACAGAAATCTCCGTATCGATCAGCGAGACTCTAAGTAACCGGTCTATGTCCCGTGACTCCTATGAACCTAGAGCTTTGATACCAACTTGTCACGACCCTAGTTCACCAATCGTGAACATGTCGTGATGGCACCCAGTCTCCACGACTAGGTAAGCCTAACACGTTGCGGAATACACAAGCTATGAACACTTAAATAGGAAATAGCGGAAAACTAGCATAAAAAGGTATGTAATCCGTGCCGCTTGGCACATACATTCGTCACCACACTGAATAAAACGTTACCAAGATCCGGAATCCCACGGTAACACAGACTAAAAGAGAATATACAACCGTGGCTCTATGTGTAAAGAGTATCTAACAACGAAATGAAGAAAAATGTCAACTAGTACTATTAGAATAGAAGGAAAGCCTCCAGATATCCGAGTACGTAGCAGATCATACCTCGAGGTCTCCAAATGTACTGCTGAATTACCTAGTATGGGCATGTCCTGATGTACCTGGATCCGCACAACAAAAGTGTGCGGAAGAGTAGCATGAGTACACCATGGCGATACTCAGTAAGTGCCAAGCCTAACCTCGATGGAGTAGTGATGAGGAAGGTCAGGGCCCTACTGAGAGAAAATAATTACAAAATGATAACAAACTAAATAGTTTAAATGGAAATAACAATAATTTCCGAAATACAACAATAAGATGATTACTGCAACTGTCTACAATTAAGCTAACAACAAATAACCAACTCAATAAAACAAATCCAGGACTCGTGGGAATTGAACCCACAGTCCCATTCTCAGTACCTCTGGGTCTCCGGGAATCGAACCCGCAGCCCATGTCTCAATAATATCTCAATAACTCAGGATCTCCGGAATCGAACCCGCAGTCCCTACCAATAACTCAGGATCTCGGGAATCGAACCCGTAGTCCCTTCCAATAACTCAGGATCTCGGGAATCGAATCGTAGTCCCTACCAATAACTCAGGATCTCGGAAATCAAACCCGTAGTCCCTACCAATAACTCAGGATCTCGAGAATCGAACCCGTAGTCCCTACCAATAACTCAGGATCTCGGGAATCGAACCCATAGTCCACATTTCAATACATCTCAGGATCTCTGGGAATCGAACCCGCAGTCCACAACAATACATCTCGGGATCTCCGGGAATCGAACCCGCAGTCCACAACAATACCACTCCGGGTCTCTGGGAATCGAACCCACAGCCCTGGGATCTCCGGGAATTGAACCCGCAGTCCACAAACACAGCAAGTAAAGGAATACACAGAGAGAAGTATAATATGCTTAACTATAACTTCGCCGATAAACAGCGCCAGTGATTACCAAGAAAACTCAAGTAAGACAATTAGGCAACTAGACAGTTAAATACTACCTAATCATGCTTTTCTAACTGCTACCGGGTAGGAGTATCGAATTTAACAGCTAAAAATAGGAATACCACTCATCGGACATTTTAAGTAAAGTATGTGTTCAACAACCAGCGCATGTACACGCCCGTCACCTCGCGTACAAGGCATTAAAAGTATCACATAATATCCTAGGGGTGAAAGTCCCCCACACGAGGTTAGACAAGCCACTTACCTCAATTCCGGTACAAAACCGCTAAGAAATAACCCTCTTGCCGCGAATGTCGGCCTCCACAAGTGTAGTATCTGATAAAAATCAATAGAATCACATCAAAATAGGCCAATTGGGCATTACCCAATCAAAATAACTCAAAATACACCAAAACCCACAAGTTGCCAAAACCCGACTTTCAGTACGCTTATCGAAAAATCACGAAAATTATATTTTCGTGTTCCTTATCTCAATACGAGTCCGTGCATATAAAATTTATCGAAATCGGACTCCGTTTGCCCATTCAAATCAAAGATTTTCTAACATTTAGGCCTAGGGCTCAAACCCACCATTAATCTTCCAATTTCAGTGAAATAATCACGGATTTCATGATAAACCAATGAATTAAGGTCAAGAAACTTACCCTCGATGATTTCCCGATGATATCCCAGCGTTTCCCCTTCAAAATCCTCTCTTGGAGCTCAACAATGGCGGTTTTGGTGTGTTAGGCCGCGACTGAAATGTTCTGGACTTAAAGTCACTGCCAGGCCATTTTACTCTACGCGATCGCAACACTGGGCTTGCGATCGCGATGCACAAAATATGGTCGGCCTTATTTTCCTCTACGCGATCGCGTGATCCTGGACGCGGTCGCAGTGAACAACTCAGCGACCCTACGCAATCGCAAACGACACGAACGCGATCGCGAAGAACAAACTCGTCCGGCTCTCCAAACTACCCTACGCGATCGCATACTCCCTCACGTGATCGCATCCTAGGCATCGCGATCGCGATGCATTACCACCACACCTTATGTGATCGCGTGGCCATCTCCGCGATCGCGGAGAGCAAAATTGCTTTGCAATTATTGCAGCAGAAACAGCAGTGCCTTTTGGCACAAATTGGTCCGTTTGGACCCCCGAATTCATCCCGAGGCTCCCGGGACCCCAACGAAAACCACCAACATACTCCAAAACACGATACGAACTCATTCAAATCATAAAAACACGTCTAACAACATCAAAACCCATTATTCACATCGAATTCAAGCCTAAATTTCTTAAAACTTTCCGAATTGCACATTCGATCTAAAACCCGACCAAACGACGTCCGAATGACCTGAAAATTTGCGGACATATCCAAATTCACATAAAGAAGCTACAAAAATTGTCGAAATTCCATTCCGACCCCCGGATCAAAATCTCACCTATCGTTCGGATTCGCCAAAATTTCAACCTTCGGCATTTCAAGCCTAATTGAGCAAAGGACCTCCAAAATACATTCCGAACGTGCTCCCAACCCCGAAATCACCCAATGGAGCTAATGGAACCATCGGATTTCTGTTCCGAGATCATCTTAACACTGTTCCGGTTACGGACCATTTTCTATCTTTAAAGCTCCCATTTAGGGACTAAGTGTCCCAAAATACGTCAAATTTCAGGGCCGACTCTCCCGGCAAACTACAATAGCAGAAATGTACTTAGCGAAACAGTTAAATTAGGGATTGGGGCGTAATTTTCTAAAACGACCGGCCGGGTCGTTACAAAACCTTTAACAACTAACATCGCCTTGTATCTAGGCGCATATGTATGGTTATCTTTATTTATTCAGAATATCCATTTGTTAGATATAGCTCTCTTACTTTTCGGAAATTTCACTAACTCATATGTGCCATTCTCAAGGAGTGACTTCATCTCATCTTCAACGGCTTCGATCCACTAATCTTTTGAGTATCTTGCATAGCTTTATCATAATTCTCAGGTTCTATCATGTCAGTCAAAAGTACATACTCATCAAGAGGATAACGCATGGATTTTTGCTTCTCCCTTGTAGATCTTCTAAGAGAGGTTTCAGGAGCATTCGAAGTAGTTACTTGAGTAGGAATTGGTTGTTGATCAACCACAACTTCATCAACTGGAGCATCCATAACATTTATTCCATTTTGATCTTGATCACTCTCTCCATCATTGTCTTGGGTTCGTCTATGTGAAATAGATGCATTAGTAATAGAAATTGGATCACTATCGACTAAGCTCTCATTACTCTGAGAATCTATCTTCTTAGCTTTGTCAATATCTTCAATAGTCTGGTCTTCAAAGAAAATTTTATCATGACTTCTAACAAGTTTATTGTCAATTGGATTATAAAAACGATACCCAAATTCATCTTGACCATAACCGATAAAGATGCATTGCTTAGTTTTGACATCCAGTTTTGACATCTCATCTTTATGAACATGCACACAAGATCTATACCCAAAACTCTCAAGTGATCATAAGAAACATCTTTTACAAACCAAACTCTGTGTGGAACATCACTTTCCAAAGCAATAGCATGCGACAAATTGATAACATAGGCAACACTGTTAAGTGCTTCCGCCTAAAATGTAATTGGAAGTTTAGCCTCTGAACGCAGGCATCTAAGTCTTTCAACTAAAGTTCTATTCATCCTCTCTACCAAACCATTCAATTGAGGCATCTTGGACGGAGTTTTCTGATGACGAATTCCTTGTTCCTTGCAATAGTTATCAAAGGGACCACAATATTCACCAGCATTATTAGTGGGAATACATTTTAATTTCTTCCCCGTATGTCTCTCACCTAAGGCTTGAAATTCCTTAAACACAATAAGCTCTTGATCTTTAGATTTCAAAAGATACGCCCGGAGCTTACAAGAATGATCATCAATGAAGGACACAAAGTAAATTGCACCACATTTTGACTTTACTTTAAAGGACCACACAAATCAAATCCAAGACCAAGATGTTACGAACACTCAGTCAAAATTTCAACGTGATCCAACAGTTAATGAATCGGAAAATATAATTTGAAGTTGGATGGTCGGAATAAAAATCTGCAGCAAAACAAACACTTTTCTTCTCTCTTGGTGAAAGCTCTCTCAAAATCCACTCTTATGTGCTTAAGTCTTTCAAAGACTTGTATCAATAAAAATATAATAATTCGCCAAGGTTGTCCTATTTATAGATCATGAGTGGTGCTTTCTCTTAAAGCCAAAACCCACTCAAAATAGGAGTAAACACCAAACCCAATTCCGAATAGGAATGGAAACCAAAAGAGAATAGGATTACGCCACTGGACCTTTGGCTGGACAACATGTGCATGTGCCCAAAAACTTCCCCTCCAGTCAAGGGGCCAAATATGTCTTCAAGTAGAGAAACTATTAACAGGCTTCATGCCTACCGATTTTCTGCAAAACATATGCTTATCTGCAAGCTTAACTATGAATTCTTCAGGCTGCTCCATATAAATTTCCTAATCTAAATCACCATGATAAAAATTCTTCTTGACATCCTTCTGCTCAACTTCTATATCTAGACTTGCGGCTAAGCCTAGAACCACACGAATTGAAAACATCTTCACAATAGGGGATAAAATTTCATCAAAGGCAACTCCTTTCTTCTGGCCAAAACATTTAACAACTAACATTGCCTTGTATCTAGGCGCATATGTATGGTTATCTTGATTTATTCAGAATATCCATTTGTTAGATAAAACTATCTTACCTTTCGGCAATTTCACTAACTCATATGTGCCATTCTCATGGAGTGACTTCATCTCATCTTCCATGGCTTCGATCCACTGATATTTAAGATTATCTTGCATAGCTTCATCATAATTGCCAGGTTCTCTCATGTCAGTCAAAAGTACATACGCATCAAGAGGATAGCGCATGGATTTTTGCTTCTCCCTTGTAGATCTTCTAAGAGAGGTTTCAGGAGTATTCGAAGTAGTTACTTGAGTAGGAATTGGTTGTTGATCAACCACAACTTCATCAACTAGAGAATCCATAACATCTATTCCATTTTGATCTTGATCACTCTCTCCATCATTGTCTTGGATTCGTATGTGCCTTAGTAATAGAAACTGGATCACTATCAACTAAGCTCTCATTACTCTAAGAATCTATCTTCTTAGCTTTGTCAATATCTTCAATAGTCTGGTCTTCAAAGAATATTGTATCGCGACTTCTAATAAGTTTATTCTCAACTAGATCATAAAAAGGATACCCAAATTCATCTTGACCATAACTGATAAAGATGTATTGCTTAGTATTGACCTCCAGTTTTGATTTCTCATCTTTAGGAACATGCACACAAGCTTTACACCCAAAAACTCATAGGTGATCATAAGAAACACCTTTTACAAACCAAACCTTGTCTTGGACATCACCATCCAAAGCAACGACAGGAGACAAATTGATAACATAGGCAACACTGTTAAGTGCTTCCGCCCAAAATGTATTTGGAAGTTTTGCCTCTGAAAACAGGCATATAAGTCTTTCAACTAGAGTTCTATTCATCCTTTCTGCCAAACCATTTAATTGAGGCGTCTTGGGCGGAGTTTTCTGATGACGAATTTTGTGTTCCTTGCAATAGTTATCAAAGAGACCACAATATTCACCACCATTGTCAGAGCGAATACATTTTAATTTCTTCCTCGTATGTGTCTCACCTAAGGCTTGAAATTCCTTAAACACACTAAGTTCTTGATCTTTAGATTTCAAAGGATACGCCCGGAGCTAACGAGAATGATCATCAATGAAGGTCACAAAGTAAAGTGCACCACCTTTTGACTTTACCTTAAAGGACCACACAAATCAGAGTGTACTAGCTCCAATAAATTGGGCTTTCTTGAGGAAGGATGGCTATTAAAGGGAACCCTTTTCTGTTTTCCAGCTAAACAATAGATACACCTTTTCAGCTTTGCTTGTTTCACTCTAGAAAGTAAATATTTCTTAGCCAAACACGTAATCCCCCTCTCATTCATATGACTCTGTCATCGGTGCCACAATTCTGAGAAAGTATCACTTTCTACTAGATTTATGGATTCATTAAGAATAGAGCCCTGTGGCACATATAATTGACCAGACTTGACTTCTCAACCCACTTCTAACGAGCCCTTAGTGAGTTTCTATGGCCATTAAAGAGGGCATTATGGTAACCTTCATCGTCCAATCTTCCTGCGGAGATCAAATTGAAAGGAAAGTTTGGAGCACGCTTGACATCTTGAAGAACTAACGTTGAACCATTATTAGTTTTCAAAAAAATTGTGCCAACACCAAACACCTTAACTTCACTAGCATTGCCTATCTTTAACACTCAAGAATCAACAAGAGTATAAGATGAAAAAAATCTTTTCTTGGAGTTGACATGTGAGGTAGCTCCAGAATCTACTATCTAGCTCGTTTCATCGGATACCAAATTGATGACGTTTTCATCATAAGTAAAAAGAAGGTCATCTCGAACAATAGCAGCAACATTGTCCTCATTATTTTCAACTTTCTTTCCTTATCTAATGTCTTGCAACTTGCGGCAAAACCTTTTTATATATCAGTTCTTGCCACAGTGGTTGCATGTAATATTATGGTATTTGGACCTTGACTTACTTCTATTTTTACCTCTATTCCACGAGCCCATGGTCTTCTGTAACCAAGATATCTGCTTGTGAGGAAGAACTCTGAGATTTTCTTCTTACTTCCTCGTTCAACAAACCACTCTTGGCATATTCCATTGTCACCTTACCTCTAGGAGCTGAATTTATTAGAGAAACACGACGATTTTCCCATGAGTCTGGTAAAGTATTAAGAAGCTAAAGTCATTGTATCTCATCATACAAATCAACTCTAATTCCAGAAAGCTGATCAAGGACACCCTGAAAATCATTTATGTGATCAAGGATAGGCCTGCCTTCCTTGTATTTAAAGGTCATCAATTGCTTTAGCAGGAACAATTTGTTGTTCTAGCTTTTTGAAACATAAAGAGTCTCTAGCTTTTCGATCTCTCATATATTGTAACGACCCGGCCCGTCGTTACGGGAATTTCCACCCCGTTATGTTGCATTTACATATCTTATGCTTCTATATCAGTGTTAGAACCTATCGGGTGGGTTAGGAGTGAATTGAATTAAAAATGAAGCAAATAGCATGTTTGAAGGAAGTTTGAATATGGAAAGTCAACCTAGAGTTGACTATCGAGTTAGAGTGCTCGGAATCGGATTCTGATGATTCGACTAGTTTCGAGGGATCATTTATGACTTAGGAGAGCAATCGGAATTGAATTTGGAGATCCGGTGTAGAAATAGGCTTGAATTGGCTAAGTTCGAATTTTGGCGAAATCCGATCGATAGGTGAGATTTTGATCCGGGAGTCGGAATGGAATTCCGACAGTTGCAGTAGTTCCGTTAGGTGATTTTGGATATGCCTGCAAATTTTCAGGTCATTCGGACATTGTTTGGTCGGGTTTTTGATCGAATGTGAATTTTTTGAAGTTAAAGTTAAACTTAAGCTTAAATTTGTTGAAAACGGACGATTTTGATGTTAACGATAGAGTTTTGATGATTGGAACAAGTTCGAATAAGGTTATAGGGCGTGTTGGTTCTTTTGGTTGAGGTCCCGGGGCCTCGGGTGAGTTTCGGGGTGATTTCGGACCATTTCTAGGCCATTTTTAACTGCTGGTTTATGTCTGTAGCAGTGTTCTACGCAATCGCGGACAATGGGACGCGATCGCGGTGAGTAAAATGTGCGAAAATTATTAATGAATCGCGATCGCGTGAAATGCTCCGCGATCGCGAAGAAGGAAAATTTCTGTGCATTGATCCTACTTCGGAAGCTCATATCATTTTATCTACAAGGAATTTTAAGGTGATTCAAAAACGAAAGTTGTAGCCCATCGTGTCTAGTTTTCAGAAAGATAAAGAAATCGTGATTTGGACATCTGTGTAAATAGTTATGGACGTTACACTATAGGGTGTCCGAGAAGGATCTCTAATACACATGTATAACTTGGGAAGCTTATATCTAGAAATATATACGGATTCAGGAAATGACCATCAAATTAAAGTTATAGCCCTATGTGTCTAGTTTCCAGAACATCAAACCATTCATCATTTGGAGTTGTGTGCAAAAATTTATGACCATTATACTGAAGCCTGTCCGGAGGAACCAGAGTTTGTTCACCGCGATCGCGAAGCCTTTCCCTCGATCGCGAAGGGTAAATTTTGGGCCAAATTTTGTTCTCCGCGATCGCAGAGCCATTCCCGCGATCGCGATGAGTAATATGCCTGGGCAGAATGTTTTTAAAACATTCCAGTCGCGAAATCAACCAATTTTTCCACCATTTTTGGTCATTCTTGAGAGCTTTTGGACGGGAATTGAAGGGATTTCGACGGGGAATCATTGGAGGTAAGTTTTATGAGTTAAATACATGATTTTATCAAAGAATACTCCATTAATTCTCTGAATTTGGGTAAGAAATCAAAAAAATTAGGGCTTTGAACAAAAATCTTAAAATGGGGATTTGAAGGACCATTTGTGGTCCGAATTGGGAGTTCTTGGTATGTACGGACTAGTGGAGAGACGAGGATTCCGAAAATGTGAGTTTCATAATTTTTCGAGATGTGGGCCCGGGGCTCGGGTTTTGCCAATTTCGTGATTTTTGATATTTTTCGAGTTCTTTCGATTGAGTTATGTTCCATTAGCCTATTTTGATATATTTGTGCTGATTTGTGCTAGTTTTGACGTGCGTGGATGCCGGTTCGAGGAGCTAAGGCATCGCGGGCACGAGCTTTCATCGGTTCGAGGTGGGTAATACTTGTAAATGATGTCCTGAGGGTTAGTAAACCCCGGACTTGCACATCTTAGTGCTGTGTTGAGGTGACTTGCACGCCGGATAACGGGCGTGGGGTAGAGCACCATTGGGGATCGTGACTTGGTCCGTCCCGTGTAATAAATAATAACACCTAATTGTTGAAGTGAATAGGACTAATTATCATGTTTGGGCTTCGTGCCGATTATTTGAATCTTTCAGGGATTAGTATCATTGTTTTGATAACACTGCATATTTTATTCTAATTTAAGGTTTAAAAATGGGATTTTTGCTATTCAGCATTCTTATAAGGTTATGAAAAACTTGAACAAGGTCTTAATAATATTTTAGTTGTGAGCTAATATGATATTGTTGCCGTAGGGCTTTCTTGATTATTTGTTAGACCGATTGGGGCCGAGGGCCATATGTTAGGGCATGACATTCATGTGAGCATATGCATACACATGCATGGATCGGACTGCACGCCGCAGTGGTATATGGATCGGGCTGCGCGCGCCGCAGCAAGTGTGATAGTATTATTGTGCTTGGGCTGTAGGAGCCCCTCCGGAGTCTGGACACCCCCACTGAGCACGGGTACCCAAAAGGATCGGGCTACACGCCGTAGCGGTCATATGCATTGCATGGCATACATACATTGGTTTACATGTACTACGTGGCATAACATTTTAGCACTCATACTTCACTGGCACATGTGCATTTGTTGCTTTATTGACCAGATCTCCTGGTATAAATTGTTAAGGAGTGCTGAGCCCGAGAGGCTGATTTGAGTGCTGACTTGCACTGCTTGAGATTCTCCCAGGTATTGGTATGTTATAATGAAAGAAAGTAGCTAAAAATTTGGATTTCTAAATAATCTACTCACATATGCTGAAAAGGAATAAAATGATAGTGTTTTGAAGTTTAATGATAGTTCTATATTGTGTAGCAAGAGATAGTGCCTTGCGTGGTTTTCTTCCCTTCCAGCATTATTTACTTTTATTACTGCTGAGTTGGAAGTACTCACACCCGACTCCCTGCACCTTGTGTGCAGATTCAGGTACATCACAGCAGGGCTGATTTTATTGCGGCTCGGGAGTGCTTTTGGACAGTCGAGGTAGCTGCCAGGGTTCGCAGGACCTGATTCTCCAGTTTGTCTATATTTTGTTCTGACCATCCCACACTTGTGTACAGTTATATTCGCTATTTACATTTTGTATACTCTGTAGAGGCTCATGACTCTTGACCCTTCGTCTATGGGAGTTGGCACGTGTCGGGACTTGGTTCCCTATTTTTAATATATCTATCACTGTTATGCTTAAATTGGATAAAGTGAGCTTGTGGCTCCGTGATTGTTGTTGATTGGTCGGGCTGGCCTAGCAGTGTGATGTGCTGGGCGCCATCACGACCGGATTTGGGGTCGTGACAAGTTGGTATCAGAGCCTAGGTTTACTAGGCCTCATGAGTCTTGAGCCGGTTAGTAGAGTCTTGTGGATCGGCACGGGGACGCCTGTACTTATCCTCGGGAGGCTGCGAACCTTTAGGAAACACTTCACATTTCTTGGAATTCTTATCGTGCGTACTTGATTCAGCTTGAGATATGCTTTTGAAATTTCTTCCGCACGTCTGTGTATGCATCGAGCGCTCAGTAATATAAGTGCCTTATGTGTAGTGGAACGAGTTCAAACTCAGGAAGACTAAAATGATTATGCTATGTGTATCCTGGTGGAAGGTATTGTGCTGAAATGCTAAATTGAGGCGAGGTAGGTGGATTGATTCTCATGTGTAATTGAAAGGTAGTTGATATGTGTTATGATTCGAGCAGGTACAACGCATGTTCATGTACCAAATATGATAATATGATTTGTGTAGTATTGAGACTAATGTTGTCGATATGCATTGTGATGTCTTGTCGAGTTGTGAATGTATTGCTAGGATGGTTTTGGTGATTCTCTGCCAGGTGGATAGGCCAATTTACAAAGGAAACTCTGCCGAAATTTTTGGAAAATTTGGGACTTAGAAAGATTTCTGTCACCTAAAGAGAGTGGGCTTATTGGTGGCGTGTGTATAAATGCAAGAATTGCAGAACGGTTAAGGTCTCTGATGATTCGAGTCTCTGTCAAGGCTTGTAAATGACTTGAGTTTAATCTCATTGTAACATTTCGGCATCACTTGAGTAATAATGACATGAGTGGTTAAAAGTGCTTTGATGAATGGCTTCGAGCTAAGTTGGGGAGGTTGCTATTGATTAACTGATTGCACTATTGTGTGCTATGTTGATTCTGTCTTTAAGTATGTTGGGAAGATTCCGACAAGGTTATGGCGCTTCGTAGATGTGAAGAAATACTAGGATGTTTTGAACTACTGTTGGTAGAGAATGTTCGGTGTATAGAAAGGAAAGATGGCTCATTGTATCCGTAAGTAATCATGTTCTGCAATGTCAGAGTTCTAACAAAACACGAGTGGTTCTACTCAATGGGACAGTTGAATTACAGCTGAATAAGGGTGAATGATGCCCGAGAATGGTTTTGTAGTGTTCAAGATTTTGCTTGTAACAGTCAGGTGCCTTAAGATTTGTGTATGTGGCTAAAGATGGCGGTTTCGTTACAGAAGATCAAGGCTTGTGTTATATCATGTGAAGGATGAGATTCTATGTATCCGTATTGGGAAGTAGTGATAACAATTTAAAAATCGCGGGAAGTTCATCAAAATAAAGTGTGGTAGAACGTGGTACTTCTGGGAACACTGAGAGAGTATTCAGTGGCCTATGGGTCTTAGACAGTGTGGTCTTGTGTACGAGTCTTGTGTGGTAAAACGGGTTGAGGCATTGTCGTACTACAGTAAAGACTGATATGAAATTAGAGATGAATCAGAAAGGAAACTGGGTAAATGGAACAACTTGTTAATAAACTGAAGCGGTATGATAAGGAATACGATTAATTCATGGTATGTGTTTGAAGTGATGAGTCTTGTAGATATTGTGCAGCAAAGCTTTTGAGTGCTGGCAGTTGTGTAACTTGATATGGGTATAAGGACTCAGTCCTGATGGTTTAATTTATGCAATGTAATTGGGAGAAAAAGTTTGCGATGTGTTATACCGTGGTTTGAAAATGAGTGTATTTTTCCTGTTGGTATGCAAGGCTGGGAATGTGTAATGAGTTTTCTCTATATGGGATCATGAAAGCCCTTGACGAGTTGAGTGCGCCGATGTTTGCGGCGTAGGAAAGGAATACGAATTTCCATGTTATCTTAGGGTGGTGTGGCATATGCGATGTGGGATGGAAAGTTGATAATGGTATATTCTAGGTTTTGAGATCAGTTCATAATATATGGGAAGTCAATAAAATTATTGAGCAGCGCGGATAGCTGCAGATAAATTAAGAATCGATCTTTTTGATGATTTAAGAAAATGGTACTGCTATTCTAGTAATTTGGCAGGGAATATGGTCCAAAAGGGACAAGGTAATGTAAACGGATAATATTTAGTGGTGTGGTGGTATCCTCTTGTTAGGTTGACATTGATGATTGAGTTGTAAATGGCATAAGGAAGTTTCCGAATGGCTTTTGTGGTATAAATAGACGCATGATGTGCGTAATGTATTTGTACGGTGAAGTACGGAATCAGGCATGGTGATTCATGTGATATATATGTGTAGGAGACTTGAAGTTCTCGTTAGTCCGCCTATACGGTTGTGAGCACGTGATTTTTGCCTTACTCGAGAAGTACTCCCAGAAAATTCAAAATAAAAATAGTTTCGTGTTGGGCATGATTTGTGTGATTTTGTGTTAATTTTATCTTTTGTGTGCACGTTTATTTATTTAAATTAAAAATACAAAAATATATGCTAGGCTTTGCATTTTCAGTGTTTGATATCGAAGTCATGTGATTTACATTTTTTGGGTAATATGTAATTGTGTGCGTTAATTGTAGTAAAAACAGCGGTGTTATAGGTTGGTATATACATATGTGTATATATATATATATATATGTATACATACATATATATATATATATATACACATATGCATATAATATAGCATGGAGATCCGGTCTGGGCCAAAACTTAGTCTAAAAGCCAGGCCCAAATGAATTGCTTCCGATCCGGCCCAAATATCCGTCCAGCTTCAGCCTAGGTAACGCTTGATCTGGACCGTTGGATTTTATTATCCAACGGCCCAGATTAATCCGTTAATTCCAAAATTCATTCAGCCTATGACTCAATCAAACGACGTCGTTTGGTTTAAGTGAGGGGATCCTGATCGTTGATCGTAAATGATCCAACGATCAGGATTCAATCTCATCCCTGGTATATATTCCTCATTCCATACCCCGCCCCCCCCCCCAAGCCAGACCCCCCCTCTCCCTTCATCTCCCTCAGGAGCTCTCAAAGCCCGGCGTAACGCCGCCTTGCGCCGCCTGCCGGAAATCGCCTCACGGCGGTTCCGGTAGGCCAATCAAACCCAAACCAACGCCAAAACCTTCCCCTCACCTCCCCCATCACGATCCCAGCCTCCATTAACCTCGAATCATGCCGGAGCTCCTCGAATCTTCATTTGAAGATTCGAGTCAAACTCGAACCTATGCCAAATCACCCCAAATTCACACCACAGCCTCCTCACACCTCCCCCACACTCCCAATGACATTGGTTTGCTTCGAATCTAACCAAAAATACAAAAGCCCCAAATCCGAGTCCAAGAACCCTAATTTTGAAGAAATTCAATTCAAGCCGGGTTAGCCTTAATTGAAGTCCAAGGGACTTTAGTCTAGGTGTTCTCAATCGAGAACATCTTGATTAAAGCCCGTTTGGCTTCAATAATTCCGCATTTTGGTTCAAAGCTTGGGTCGGCAATTTTCTTATGAGGTATTCATTCCTTCTTTGCTCATTTTTAATTCGATTGTGTGAATATGTGTGTTTGTTTTATTCATTATTCCAATTTCTCATGCTTTTAACTTCTCATGCCCGTTGGTCTGTTCTTCTCATTCAAGGCCTTTTATTTGGCCAATTCCCTCCTGTTTTCAGTAGTTAAAACGAATCATAGGTTCAATGTGATTGAAGTCGTCAAACAATTAATTCATATTTCGGATTAGTTCCTTGATCCCTGGCCTGCCCGTATGCAACACAAGTGTGGGATTTAGTTACTGTTTGATTCAGATTAAAGGGTTAATTGGTTGTAGTTAATAGGATAATTGTTTAATCACACACCCATACAAAGGGCTAGTGGAACTGAGCACAGCAGGGCATCCCCACTGAGGTCCCTGCCACCAGCCTTGTTGTTTAAGGTTTAAGTCCATACTTTGGACAAGAGATAGTGGGTTTGCAGGGAATATGATGGGTTGGGGAGTCAGGGTAGGGGTAACCTTAGTTTAACATGCTGGCCAGCCAAAGTAGAGGGGATTGGCTATAAATAGGGGAGATGGATGCAGACATTGATAGGCATACATACAGACCTTAGAGAGTACACTGAGAGAAACCTGGAGAGAAATATAGGCAAGCAAGAACACCTTGTGATAGACAGATACAAAGATACAAAAGAGGCTATTGTTTCATTGGCTTCTGGGCAGTTTCGTGGGTTTGATCCAGTGTCTGAGACTTGGTCGCTGGTTTGGTTGTTGTTCTTGCTATTGGTAGTGCTGGACCTTTGTGTTAGCTGTGTTGAGTGTGTGGTGTTGCTGGTCCAGTTTGTTGCCACTGGTTGTTTGATACTGCTGGGTTGATTTGGTGTTGTTGGTCCATTATTTTGTTGGTTGGTTGGTCTATTTGGTTGCTGCTTGGTTTGTTGTTGCTGTTAGTCTTTGTGTTGTGGCTGTGTGTTGTTGTTGTTGTTTCACTGTTGTTGCCTTGGTCGTTTGGTTGTTGCTTGGCTTGGTTGTTGTTGTTGTTTCATTATTTATTGCTGGCTGGTCTATAGTTGCTGCCTGGGTTGATTATTGTTGTTGGTTTTGAGTGTATGTTGCTGTGTTGATGTTCATTTGCTACTGTTGGATGTTTTTGTTGCTGTTTGGTCAGTAGTGTTGTCACTCTTGGTCGTTTTGTATTGCTGGCTGGTTGTTTGATACTGTTGGGTTGATTTGGTGTTGTTGGTTCATATATTGAGTGGCTATTGGTTCACTGGTTGTTACTGGTTTACTGTTGCTGTTACTATTCTTGTTGCTGTTGCTGCATTGCCATTGCTCACTCTTCCTTGTTCTTCCGCATTCCAGGTACACACCTCTGTTATTGTAGTTCCTTGGTACGAAAAGAATGAAGTTTGAAGCTTGTGCATAAAGTCTATTGAAACATGTAGTCGTTTATAGTTCTTATGTTTAATTACATTCTGTTATTCTTCAATTAAATTTGCATTGCTAGTTTTGTTACGGAAAATGTAGCTAGACCAAAGATACATTGTCATTAGATATGCACGTGAACCCGAATTAGTCTGTTGTATCTTTGTCCAATCTTCTCTACTCATGTGTATAATCTCCAAACCTGTTAAATGATAGACCTTATGTTAAAAGCAAGATTAGCTAGGGAATTGTTACTCAACGGAATGACGTAATTAGATTAAAAAGAGTCGGGGGTGCATTTCATGTGACCCGACCCCAATTTTGGGCAAGAATGAACAAAGCGTGTCAGGAACCACAGGCGCATTTCATGCGGTGTGGTTCGTAGCAAGTTTTAAGTAATTTGGAATCAACTCTTAAGTAAGATACAGTGGGATGTAGTTCGCTTTAGATTTGAATCAAAGGTACGCCTCGCCCAAATAGTTACACTAATCACATAGCCGTCATAGATGTACATATAAATACTTAGGTTTCGAGATGCGTCGTTTCTTAACGAATATCACGCCTTTCTCAACAGTGTAAATAAGTAGTCGCTCCGGGCACATATTTTAGTTTTACCTTTTAAATACGGGTGTGCATTTCATGTGACCCAAATCCAAACCCCGAAATGTTGAATAAGAATATGTTGAGGATCCGGGTGCATTTCATGTGACGTGATTCGAAAGCATATTTTTAAGCAACTTTCTCTTTCGTAAATCACAACCAAGAATAAAAGCGGTAAAAGGGGTATTAACTTGCACTAAGTATATAATTGTAAAAAGCAGATAGATAAGCCAAACACGACAGTTGAGCGACCGTGCTAGAACCACGGAATTCGGGAATGCCTAATACCTTCTCCCGGTTAATAGAATTCCTTATCCGGATTTCTGGTTCGCGGACTGTTAAATAGAGTCATTCTTTTCCTCGATTCGGGATTTAACCGATGACTTGGGACACCATAAATCTCCCAAGTGGCGACTCTGAAATAATTAAATAAATCCCATCTCGATTGTCCTTTAATTGGAAAAACTCTTTGCATCCTCGCGGGTGCGGTAAAAAGAGGTGTGACAGCTCTGGCGACTCTGCTGGGGACATCTTTAGAATTCGAGCTCGGAATAACTGTTGTATTTGGCATATTTTATTATTATCTGATTCTTTTACATGTTGGCATCAATGTGCAAAATGTTGTTTTTACTGCTTTGATATTTTGTGAACTGTACATATAAATTGTGCCGGAACCAATCTCCTCTCTGAGTCTTCTAAATCATGAAGAAGGGTGCACTTCGTGTGACTTCTTTTCTGTATAGTGTCTAATTCCCATTTTTAGAACGAGGTTTGGATAAGTTGCAAAACCGGCGAAGCTTCTGTATTCCCGGGTTGCTGCCTCCTCCTCGGCTCGAGCTGTCCGCTCGGGTAAGCCAAGTCTAGAACAGATAAACCCAGGTTTTGAACCTAGAATAACAAAGCTTCATGCCGGATCCCTAGTAGGAAACGTTTATTTGCATCATGTCGCATTTTGGCTTAGGGGACTCAACACAGGGGTTGGGTCCGTCTAGGACAGGTGACCTGAAATGAACAGACTATCCTGCTGCATCCTGTTTGTCTTGCGCATTTATCTGTTATAGACTTGCATGCCGACCGGCTTTAGAGATTAAAAAAAAAAAAAAAAAAAAAAAAAAAAGAAAAAGAAAAAAGTGTGTGTTTTGCTCTTAAGATAGAAATAGCTTATTTGTTTTCCTTTAGTAAAGTGAGTAAATAAATAATGCCGTTTGTTTCGTCAAAACCGAACTACGGGGGTTTGATTCTCATCGGATGTGAGATACGTAGGCAACCTCCATCAGGTCCAACTTCACCTTTTGAAAAAATGGCCGAAAAATCAAAAATTAACTTTTGTACTAAATAAGTCGGTGACGCTGTTTTTAAAAATAGCCGAACGTTCCCGAAAGGGACGCCGGAAGGCTAATTTCATATAAACGGCCACCTTTGGGTCAATTTTGATTTCGATCGATTTACCCCACAGCCTTAAAAGCCTTCGTCCCCGAGACGTTGAAAGGCCGTGATTGAAAACTGATTTTTTTATTTTTTTTTCATTATTTAGCAAAACAAAGTTGTTTTCTTATTTAAATCACCTTAATAAATGTGCAGGATGAGCACGAATCAGAATAAATCATTTTCAATCTTTAATGAGGTCCCTCAGCAACTCCGTATATGGTGGAACGATTTGGAAGACAGTAGCAAAAAGGTCATAGGGAGAATTTTGGGAGGTTTGGTTGATCTGTTGAATATCGAGCCAAGGGAGGACATCATCAAGGCACTGGTATCTTTCTGGGATCCGACCCGCAATGTGTTCCGTTTTGTTGACTTTGAATTGACGCCCACATTAGAGGAAATTGCGGGCTATGCAGGACTTAATGGGAAATTAAGAGGGCAATACCTGCTCTCACCAAGACCGGTATCTCCACATGGGTTTCTGGATTTGCTGAGCATTAGTCGAAAGGTGAAAAATGATGATCTGTTGAAAGGGTATTGCGATCTTCAATTCTTATATCAACGGTACGGCACTCCTCGGGGTTTTGAAGAGTCAAACCTTGGACTGACTCACGCAGGGAATAGAACCAAGTGGGAGGCCAGACGAATTCTAGCATTCCTAACGACATTCTTGGGGGTTGTGATTTGTCCGCGTGAAGATAAGAAAATAGAGATAAGTCTGGTAGGAATAGCCGATGTTGCAATCAAAAAGGCTACCAGCACGGTGGTCCCTTTGGTTTTGTCCGAAATCTATCGAGCTTTGACTGTATGCCGAGAAGGGGGCAATTTCTTCCAAGGTTGCAATCTGTTACTCCAATTATGGATGCAAGAACACCTCCATCACCGAACACAATACATGAACCATGGGTTGACCGGAAAAACCTGTATCAGGGGTTTCGAAGAACGGATGATGGGTGCTGTATTCCCTGAAGGCGTCGAGGCATGGCTTGCACGACTGAGCTCAATAGAAGCCGATCAGATTGAATGGGCATTCGGGTGGTTACCAGATACTGAAGTAATATATATGGCAGCCGAGGAGTGTTATATCCTTCTGATGGGGATCCGCAGTGTTCAACCATATGTCCCTCACCGTGTATTACGTCAACTAGGGAGGTTTCGGGTTATTCCTACCGATCAAGACCTAAGGAAGTACGCCATTGAGTTGAGCCCGGGAGTTGTCTTCCCCGAAGAGAAGGTTAGAAGGCTGTGGCACGAATGTCGGTTCCTTGAGCCTAAAACCATGGTCCGGGAACTAGCTAAGGGAGAGGTGGACCCAAAGTACAACGTGTGGTTCGGGAAAAGATTTCGGATTCGTCGGAAATGTTCTAAAAGAGCCCATGTCCAACAGTTCACGGAAGATTCACAGGAACAATGGAATTGGCTAGCAAAGGAGGAGGGGTACAGGACGAAGATTGGCAGGATAGAACAGCAGGTCCGGGACCTTCAGTTCGAGAAGAACGTGCAAGCTGCCACCGACGAAGGAGACAAAAAGAAGTTGGCACAAGAAAATGACTTCTTGAGAGCTCAAATCCAGCAAATGAAAAGAGATGCTGACAGACAGTCGAGGAGTCGGGCCGACAAAAAATTGATAAGGGGTTTGAGAAGCCAAGTCACCGACATCCAAAGAGAATTGGACGAGTCAAAAGCCCAAATAACGAGGATCCGTGCCAGCTGGAAAAAGGAGGCACATCAACATGCACTTCACCTAAAGCGGGTGGAAGAAGATTACACCGATATCATCACTAGCCTGAGGGAAGCAAATGTTGTCCTTAGGGAGCGGGTTTTCAAGCAAGCCCAAGATGCCAGAGCAGACCTCGACCGCTGCCACAATTTGATGGCCCGACTGCAAGGACAAGTGGATAGGCTCCTAGATCAAGTCACCAACAATGCCCGAAGATTGGGGGCGAAAAACCAGCAAATAGAGCGGCTACTCGGAGAAAGGGACATGATCAAGGATAGAATTGGAGAAATCGGGCATTATGTCACCATGAAGTGCCTAGCTTGTGAACGAATGCCCCGCGCCGACCTTTTCGCTTCAATTATGGGTTATGTTCATCGGATCATGGAAGAGTTGAGGGAACTGCACAAGGACCTCACACCGAGGCCTGCGGCAAGGCCGAATGATGCCTCGCAGGCCCCCAGGAGTTTTAGGGCATTAGATTTTTGATTGAAAATGTATTTTTGAAATGTTGAGTCAAGCTAGTTGGCATTTTTATCTTTACTTTCCCAAGTCAAGCATTTTCTTTTGTTTTGCTGATTGTTGTAAGACGTGTTTTGTAACTACACGGTTTTATTTGATATAAAAGTTACTGAATTTTGCCACAATCTTGTTACCAGAACTACGCTCGGTCTGATTCACGCGGGGTCGTGATACGTAGGCAATCCACATAAGATTCGACCACCACTAAAAAGAAAGAAAAAGAATCCAAAGGCTAAATAACAATAAGGCTTGCAAAGATAGTCGAAAAAGAAAAAAAGGAAAAAAAAAGAAAAAGAAAAAGAAAAAGGGCCGGAATGATGCATGTTAAAGAGTACACGTAGAAAGGGTTATTTGGTTAGGTGCATTGCATCCAACGTGCTATAACATATCCGTCAAACTCGGTGAACTAACAAGTTTGTTGCGTATTCCAGAAAGTTTAGCAGTTGGTTTGACAGAATATACTGGCCAGCCATCACTACCGTACTAGATCCAAAGGACCAGTTACAGTAAGCATGTCGAGTTCTGGCAAGAGTCTCGAAGAAGAAAAGTCCGAGCTACAAATCATGAAGGAAGAAGTAGACCGGTTAAAACAACAGATAACGGAGATGCACTTGGCCTGGGCCAGGGAACAGTCTTCACCAAACCGCCCTACTCTCGCCTCAGCTCCCGAACATCCGCCCATCGATCCTTCAACAAGCGCCCCAAGCTATCCATACTTTCAGGGGGAAAATCCATATGCCACCCACATTCCACCAGCCAAACCAAATCCTCCTCCAGTCACCCCTGTTTTTGTAGCACCTCCACCAGCTCCTCTGCAAAGGCCGGCCAGCGAGCCATATGTTCAGATCCATGACAACTCTTACTATCCTCCAGAGCCTACTTTCAGGGCTCCTGAACCACAATCACATACACCTCACTGGGATAATCCGGCAGAACCGGAAAAACACTTCCAAAGTTCGAAACACGAGGAAGTTGCCAGAAAAGTTAAAAGCCTGGAGCAGTCCTTCAGGAACATGCACGGTTTAGGCAACCAGGTCAGCGTCGCCTATAAGGATCTGTGTCCATTTCCGGACGTCCAGTTGCCAGCAGGATTTAAAATGCCCAAATTCGACCTATACGAGGGGCATGGTGACCCAGTGGCCCACCTCGCGGGGGTTTTGCAGTAAAATGAGAGGGGCCGGAGGACGGGACGAGCTTCTGATAGCCTACTTCGGCCAGAGTCTCGGAGGATCGGCGTTGGAGTGGTACACTAGACAGGATCCCAGTAGATGGTTTACGTGGGATGATTTGGCTCAAGCTTTTATCGACCAGTTCCAATACAATCTTGAGATAATCCCCGACCGCCTATCATTGCTAAAATTAGAGAAGAAGCCTGCTGAAAGCTTCAGGGAATTTGGTTTCCGATGGAGGGAACAGGCGGCCAGGGTAGATCCGCCGATGAGAGAAAGCGAGATGGTGGACTACTTCTTACAGACATTAGAGCCCACCTACTTCGGACATCTGGTAACGTCCGTAGGCAAATCATTCACTGAGGTGATAAAAATGGGGGGTATGATCGAGGAGGGTTTGAAGGCCAACAAGATCACGAGTTACTCAGCACTGAAAGCCACCACTCAGGCTATCCAAAGCGGTACTGGAGGAGTACTGGGGAAGAAGAGGAGAGAGGAAGTTGCGGCCGTCGAGTCCGGGGCATGGTTCAGAAATAGGGGCCCCGCACCACAATATAGCCCACCCCAACCTCACCACCAAAATTACTCTCACAACCCATATAGCCACCCACAACATTACTATCCCGCACCCGATCCCCATTTTACTGTCCACCATGCACAGTCCTATTCCGCACCTCCCGCTCATGCACCGTGGCGTGCGCCAAACCCCCAGAACAATCATCCACCCCCAAGAGCTTACAGAAACCCCTCGGGCGCGAGTTTCCGTCCGAACCAGGCATTCAGGGGCGACAGGGCGCCGAGGCCAAAGACTTTCACTCCCTTAGGAGAGTCTTACACTAGTCTGTTCCACCGGTTAAAGCAGGTAGGGTTGCTGAATCCGGTTGAAGCTAAGCTGCCAAACCCTCTTCCGAAAAACCTGGACCATTCAGTAAATTGTGCCTACTGCTCGGGATGTCCGGGACATGATACAGAAAAGTGTTGGAGGCTAAAGACGGCCATCCAGGAGCTCATTGACACTCGCAGGATTGAGGTCCAGACTCCAACCGAGCCCAACATCAACCAAAACCCGCTTCCAACTCATCATGAGACCAATATGATCGAGTTGGTACGGGCGGAGGAAGGAAAGGAGAAAGCCTCTCAAACTGTAATGATGATTAAGTCTAGCGGGGCAGGAACGAGAAAAGGGCCAAGCTGTGATGAGTCGCCCAGTTGCAAGAAAGACATACCAGGAGAATCGGAAGCAGGAAAGGAAAGTGTGAACGAAGTACCGGTGAAGCCGGCCAAGATAGTTGTACCAGGGGCAGCAATCAAGCCCATCTTGACAGTAGCGGGCGTCCGAATGGATCCTTTCATCATCCAACCGGCAACACAGCTGCCAGTAACTGATAGCCGGGCTGTACCATGGAATTATGCTCGGATTACAACGACCTACAGAGGAAAGGAGGTGAAAGAGGAAGTTTGTGAAGCCCAAGGGTTGACCCGCTCGGGGAGATGTTTTGCCCCTGCGGAATTGAGGAAGACCACTCCGGCAGTATTGAAAAAGCCGGTCACCGATGAAGAGGCGGAAGAATTCTTGAAAAAGATGAAGCTGCATGACTACTCTGTCTTAGAGCAGTTAAAGAAGACTCCGGCACAAATATCATTGCTATCCTTGCTGATACATTCTGAAGAACATCGGCAAGCATTGATGAAAGTCCCGAATGAGGCACATGTACCGGATAAAATCTCAGTGAGCCATTTGGAGAAGATCACCAATAGGATCTTCGAAGCAAATCGGATCACCTTCACCGATGACGAGTTGCCTGAGGAAGGCACTGAGCATAACAGGGCTTTGTATCTTACGGTGAAGTGTGAAGAGGCGGTGGTTACCAAAGTCTTGGTTGATAATGGGTCAAGTGCTAACATTTGTCCTCTCTCTACACTGGGCAAATTGAAGGTAGACATCGGCAGGGTACGCGAGAACAGGGTATGTGTTCGAGGGTTTGACGGAGGAGGTAAAGCGTCGGTTGGTGACATAGTGCTAATCTTGACAATTGGGCCAGTGGAGTTCACCATGGAATTCCAGGTGCTGGACATGGTGGTGTCATATAACCTCCTAATAGGGCGACCATGGATTCATGCCGCAAGAGCAGTTCCATCCAGCTTACACCAACTCGTCAAGTTTGAATGGGACCAGCAGGAGATCGTCGTCCATGGAGAGAACGATCCACAATCAGGCACCATCATTCCCTTTGTTGAAACAGAAGAAGATGTTGGGCCGTGGGTGTATCAGGTCTGCGATGTGGTGTCCGCCCACCGAGTTCCGGAAGGGGAATGTATTCCCGGCGACAGAACAATTACTGCGGATGTCATGGTGGCGCATGAAATGTTGCGACATGGTTTCGTACCTGGTAAAGGGCTAGGTGCATCTCTGCAAGGAATTATACAACCGGTATCAGTGGTCGAAAACTTGGGAACCTTCGGCTTGGGATTCCAGCCAACCTCAGAGGACATCCGGCGAGCAAAGAGGAGCAAGCAGAAAACATGGGTGCTCCCAAAGCCTGTTCCACGCCTTTCCCAATCTTTTGTCAGGTCCGGAGCAAGAGGACATCCAGCGCCAAAGATTCCCGGTCCTACGGTCGGGCCAGACGAAGAGTTCTTCAGGAAGTTCGAAAACCTATTCACAGATGTATGTATGCTCGAAGATGGTGAAGGATCCAGTCATGCCGAGATACAATTTGTGGGACCAAAGGCAAAACCGAATAACTGGAAGGCTACTCCTCTCCCTGTCCGGAAGGAGTCTTGGTAGTTTGTCTTGGATTGTTTTTCTTTCGAAATTTTGTATTGGGGGCTTGTCCCCGGAGTAAAATCCCTTTGTTTTTAGTTCATTTTTGATTTAAGTTTGCAGTTTGTTTTCCCTTTGTACAATTCCCATTAATGAAATGTGGTTCCTTCGCGTCTAATTTTGTTTACCTTTTTCCTTCTTTTTACTTTTCTGAACAGCCTTCTTGCAACTGATCTTAATGATATGGCATGCTTAAAGATTAATCAACCCAGTCTAGAAAGTCAATCGGGTTTGGAAATAATAACACATGAAATAAGAAGTGACGAGAGTGAGTCAGAGAACGGCGATGATGAAGCCGTAGAGGAAATCGGTGAAGAATTAAGTCACTTCGAGGAAAAACCCAAACCGAACTTAAATGATACTGAGGCCGTTAATCTAGGGAATGCTGATGACGTCAAAGAAACCCGGATAAGTGTCCATATTGAACCCAATCTGAGAGAAGAACCGATCAAAACACTCATGGAGTTTAAAGACATTTTCGCATGGTCGTACGACGACATGCCCGAACTCAGCACTGATCTAGTGGTTCATAGACTACCCACTGATCCGGCATATCCTCCCGTCAAGCAAAAGCTGCGGAAATTCAAGACGGAGATGAGTGTGAAGATTAAGGAGGAGGTAACCAAGCAGTTGCAGGCAAAAGTCATTCGTGTCACTCGATACCCCGAATGGTTGGCCAACGTAGTACCGGTGCCAAAGAAAGACGGGAAGATCAGGGTATGCGTGGACTATCGCAATCTCAACAAGGCGAGTCCTAAGGATAATTTCCCGCTTCCCAATATCCATATCCTGATTGATAATTGCGCCGGACGCGAAATTGGATCCTTTGTGGACTGTTATGCGGGATATCATCAGATTTTGATGGATGAAGAGGACGCAGAAAAGACGGCTTTTATCACACCGCGGGGGACTTATTGCTACCGAGTGATGCCGTTTGGTTTGAAGAATGCAGGAGCAACATATATGAGGGCGATGACCTACGGTATTCCATGACATGATACACAAGGAAATTGAGGCGTACGTGGATGATGTGATCATAAAATCTAGGCGTCAAGAAGACCATGTCGCTGACCTCAGGAAGTTCTTTCAAAGACTCCGAAGGTACGACATCAAGCTTAATCCAGCCAAATGCGCATTCGGAGTTCCGTCAGGAAAGTTGCTGGGATTCATCGTCAGTCGACGGGGCATTGAGTTGGACCCTTCCAAAATCAAGTCCATTCAGGAGTTACCCCCGCCGAAGAATAAAACAGAGGTAATGAGTCTGTTGGGAAGGTTGAATTACATCCGTAGGTTTATTGCCCAGCTTACGGCAACCTGTGAACCCATATTCCGCCTATTGAAGAAAGACGCCGCGACAGAATGGACGGCAGAATGTCGTGAAGCGTTTGACCGAATCAAAGTGGTATCCGTCAAATCCACCCGTACTAGTTCCGCCCGAGCCGGTAGACCCCCGATTCTTTATCCGACGGTTTTGGAGAATTCATTCGGTTGCGCTGAGGCAGCATGATCTTACCGGTAGGAAGGAACGGGCCATTTACTACCTCAGCAAGAAATTTACAGTCCACGAGGTCAAGTACACTCATCTAGAAAAGACATGTTGCGCCCTGACTTGGGTAGCCCAAAAGCTGAAACACTATTTGTCTTCTTACACCACTTACCTCATTTCGCGTTTGGATCCGCTGAAGTATATTTTCCAGAAACCTATGCCTACAGGGAGGTTAGCAAAATGGCAAATATTACTTACGGAATTCGACATCATATACGTGACAAGGACGGCTATGAAAGCTCAAGCCTTGGCCGACCACTTAGCTGAAAATCCTGTTGATGACGAATACGAACCCTTGAGGACGTATTTTTCAGACGAAGAGGTGTTGCAAATTGAGGGGTTAGAACTAACCAAGGATCCAGGGTGGAAGCTCTTCTTCGATGGAGCGGCAAACGCAAAAGGAGTCGGAGTAGGGGCTGTGCTCATATCTGAAACAGGACATCATTATCCCGTTACTGCTCAACTGCGTTTTCACTGTACCAATAACATGGCCGAGTACGAGGCATGTATCTTGGGGTTGCGATTAGCGGTGGACATGGATGTACAGGACGTCTTGGTCTTGGGGGACTCGGACCTTCTAGTACATCAGATTCAGGGAGAATGGGAAACCAGAGATTTAAAGCTTATCCCATATCGTCAGTGTTTGCATGATTTGACCAAACGCTTTCGATCGGTAGAATTCAGGCACATCCCAAGGATGCATAATGAGGTTGCCGACGCGTTGGCTACTTTAGCGTCAATGCTACATCACCCGGACAAGGTTCGTGTCGATCCGTTACATATCCATGTCCGGGATCAACATGCTTATTGTAATGTGATAGAGGAAGAGGTGGATGGTGAGCCGTGGTTTCATGATGTCAAGGAATACCTCAGGTTAGGAGTATACCCAGAGCAAGCAACCGGAGATCAAAAGCGAGCTATTCGGCGGTTGGCGAACGGATTTTTCCTTAGTGGAGGGGTGCTGTATAAAAGAACCCCAGATTTGGGATTGTTGAGATGTATAGATGCAAGTCAAGCCACAACAGTGATGACAGATATACACTCGGGAGTTTGCGGACCACACATGAGCGGATACGTATTGGCAAAGAAGATTCTTCGAGCAGGATACTATTGGCTCACTATGGAGCGGGATTGTATAAGTTTCGTGCGAAGATGCCATCAATGTCAGATACACGGAGATTTGATTCATTCTCCGCCGACTGAATTGCATACAATGTCCGCACCATGGCCGTTTGTCGCATGGGGTATGGATGTTATTGGACCTATTGAGCCTGCGGCTTCCAATGGTCACAGGTTCATTCCGGTAACGATTGATTATTTTACCAAGTGGGTGGAGGCCAAAACATTCAAATCAGTGACCAAGAAGGCGGTGGTGGACTTCGTACACTCCCACATCATTTGTAGGTTTGGAATTCCAAAGATGATCATTACAGATAACGGTGCAAATCTTAACAGCGGATTGATGAAAGAGGTATGTCAACAGTTCAAGATTACACACCGAAATTCCACACCGTATCGCCCAAAAGCAAACGGTGCGGTCGAGGCAGCAAACAAGAACATAAAGAAGATATTGAGGAAGATGATAGAAGGGTCTAGGCAGTGGCATGAAAAGTTACCATTTGCGCTGTTAGGTTATCGCACTACCGTCCGGACTTCGGTAGGTGCAACTCCTTACTTGTTGGTATACGGGACCGAAGCAGTAATACCCGCAGAAGTTGAGATTCCATCCCTCCGAATCGTCGCTGAAGCTGAGATTGATGACGACGAGTGGGTCAAAACCCGATTAGAGCAATTGAGCTTGATCGATGAAAAGAGATTGACAGCAGTATGTCACGGCCAATTGTATCAAAAGAGAATGGCAAGAGCATATAACAAGAAGGTACGTCCCAGGAGATTTGAAGTGGGACAACATGTGCTGAAGAGAGTTCTACCACACCAGGCCGAGGCGAAAGGCAAGTTCGCTCCAAATTGGCAGGGACCTTTTGTGGTGACTAGAGTATTATCCAACGGCGCTCTATGTCTGACTGATGTCGAGGGAAGATGCACCGATATGGCTATCAATTCCGATGCAGTTAAGAGATATTATGTGTAATTCTTTAATGCATTTGTCAACGTTTGGTTTCGTTTGTGTGTATTTGGCATTTTTCGGAGAATGAAATGACAGAGGCAATTTTTCTACTACCCAAACACTTTAACCTTTGTTTCCCCATTTGAGCCTTAATTATTCTTTCATATACCCTCTTTCGGAATCATCAAGAATAGAAAAGAAACAAAGAAGTAGTACAAGAAAAAGTGAACTACGTTCGACCTGATTCCTCAAGAAGGATACGTAGGCGCCACACGGCTCGGTCATAATAAAATAAAAATCAAAAATCCCCCAAGCAACAAAACTGGGGCAGAAGTCATTGTTTCGTTTGAAAGATAGTGTGGATTCCGAAAGTTGTAATAAGCTAACCGTTGAGGCTAAACCCTTTTCTTCAGCCTCACGCGCAGAAACCATGTCAAAAACCAGAAAGACCTCTCGATCAGTATTTGAGAAGTGCCAAGTCATGCGAATGAAAGCCAAGAGTGACATCCCGACCCTCGATTGAATCCAGAATGCACAAGCCGAAAGGGGATAACGCTCTAGAGGGAATCTCAGGGGTGATACCCCGCCGCAAGGAAGTTGAGAGAAGTAAATGAGAGAGTCTTAACGGTGAAAACCCTCGCGGGCACCTTAAGGCGAAGGAAGTTGAGAGAAGTAAAATGAGAGAGTCTTACGGTGAAAACCTTTACGGGCACCTTAAGGCGACGGGAGATAGAGAGAAATGAGAGAATCTCATCAGTGAAAACCCTTTGAAGGGCACAGTGAGGTGGCAGGATGAGATGGGGACAAGATGTCGGCATGAGACAAGGTTGGGACATCCGTTTACCCCTAGCAGGACGCGGTATCAGAAAGTGATTGACATGAATAGACTGGGTAGTTTAATCTCAAAGGCGCGGCATAACATTGGATCAGGCACACATTCAGATAAGTTTTCCTATTTTTTGAGTTCAGAAAAGTTTTTCTCTTCTTTTGTCATTTGCGGTCAGTATTCTTTTCTTTTCTTTCATTTTCGAAAATTGATTTTTCAAAGCTTACTACCAAGTCTCCCAAAGCAGTATATTGAAAGTGGATAGGCATGGAACAAGGCAATAAGACAAAAGTCGTTACGGTAGTGAGATGGGGATGACAGGCTGAGTGGAAGGTTCGCAAGAATTATGGAACATGAGGGACACATGTGGCATGTCCGAAAGATGGTTTCACGCAGCAGATCACCGGCTAAAAAGAGTCGGACCAAACCAAAGGTTGGAATAAAAGGAAAAGATGAGAGGTCGTTCGTGGAAAAAGCATCTTCCCAAGCAAGCGTCAACGTCATCCTCAAAATTCGAGAGAGGCCAAGCAGCTGAAAGAGAATGGCCTCAACAAGAGTGGCACGACCACTCGCGGCATTTTGAAACTAACAATTTTTTCTTTGATTTAAAGCAGGAAAAGAGGGTCCGACGGCAGAAAAGCATACCGTCCAGAAGTTTATCACACTGGGGCAGAAAATTTTCTCTTGTTGCGAAAATTTTCTGGAAAGCAAGACTCGGAGGATAAGGGTAGAAAGCAACACAAGATGGGGTGATCTTTGAGCCTGGTATCATCCCCAGCAGTTATTGGAAAAAGAAAAATGGCTTCGAGATTCCCCCAGCAGTATTACATCCTATAATTTGATCAAGGAAACAAAAGCGTGAGTCCCGGAAGAGGTAGGGGAAGAAGGAAGAGAATGAGGGGTGAAGGAAACAAAGAATACTTCCTCAGCAGCATCACCCCCAGCAGGCGGGTAAACAGCTCCAAAAATATCCCCAGCAGCCAGAAGAAAAGTAATACGACCGGGGGAAAGCAATTCCGAGACAGGATAATTCAGAAGAAAAGGTGGTCCGAGAGGCAATGCAGGAAGAAGGAAATGGTACAAGAGGCAAGGAAGGTAATCAAGATAGGATGAAATCAGTGAAGTTGTAGTTGAAGTCAGGGAGCCCGCCTGGAGAATGGAGTGGCGATTTAATTTTTGAAGTTGTAGTTGAAGTCAGGGAGCCCGCCTGGAGAATGGAGTGGCGATTTAATTTTGAAGTAGTAGTTGAAGTCAGGGAGCCCGCCTGGAGAATGGAGTGGCGATTTAATTTTGAAGTAGTAGTTGAAGTCGGGGAGCCCGCCTGGAGAATGGAGTGGCGATTTAATGTTGAAGTTGTAGTTGAAGTCAGGAAGCCCGCCCGGAGAATGGAGTGGCGATTTAACTTTGAAGTTGTAGTTGAAGTCAGGGAGCCCGCCTGGAGAATGGAGTGGCGATTTAATGTTGAAGTTGTAATTGAAGTCAGGAAGCCCGCCCGGAGAATGGAGTGGCGATTTAACTTTGAAGTTGTAGTTGAAGTCGTGGGGCCCGCCCGGAGAACGGAGTGGCGATTTATTTCGAAGTTGTAATTGAAGTCGGGAAGCCCGCCCGGAGAATGGAGTGGCGATTTAATTTTGGAAGTTGTAGTTGAAGTCGGGGAGCCCGCCCTGGAGAATGGAGTGGCGATTTAATTTTGGAAGTTGTAGTTGAAGTCGGGGAGCCCGCCCTGGAGAATGGAGTGGCGATTTAATTTTGGAAGTTGTAGTTGAAGTCGGGGAGCCCGCCCGGAGAATGGAGTGGCGATTTAATTTTTGTAGTAGTAGTTGAAGTCAGGGGAGCCCGCCCGGAGAATGGAGTGGCGATTTAATTTTGAAGTAGTAGTCGAAGTCGGGGAGCCCGCCCTGGAGAATGGAGTGGCGACCGGTGTTAATTCGTTGGAGGAAAGCGGTAGAATGTAACAGGAATCTCCAGCATGAATCCAAGTTCGTAAGAAGAGACGAAGCATCAGAAGGAACGCCAAGTCAGACAAGATGGCAAGGAGCGCGACAAGATCAAGTTAAAAAAGGATAGATAAGAACTTGTAGTACTGTAACTTAGTCTAACTTCTTGTTTTTTGTTGCTTAGCGCGGTGTAACAAGGAAATCAACTAAGCAGTGGTAACAGCAGTAACAGCGGCAACAGCAGTAACAGCGAGATCGCAACAGGCATGGTAGTCCCAGCTACCAGAACTTCCCGAACTACATTGACCCGATTCCCTTTTAGCCAGGGATATGTAGGAGACCTTTGAAGCAAGGTTCGGTCAAAACTTTTCCAAAATGCTTCATACGGAGTGTTCGGATAGGCAAAAATCGCTTATATCCGCTCATTTATCTTTGCACGAAAACTCGGCGTGTTTACGCGCAAAGAGGGGCAGCTGTGAGCACGTGATTTTTGCCTTACTCGAGAAGTACTCCCAGAAAATTCAAAATAAAAATAGTTTCGTGTTGGGCATGATTTGTGTGATTTTGTGTTAATTTTATCTTTTGTGTGCACGTTTATTTATTTAAATTAAAAATACAAAAATATATGCTAGGCTTTGCATTTTCAATGTTTGATATCGAAGTCATGTGATTTACATTTTTTGGGTAATATGTAATTGTGTGCGTTAATTGTAGTAAAAACAGCGGTGTTATAGGTTGGTATATACATATGTGTGTATATATATATATATATGTATACATACATATATATATATATATATATACACATATGCATATAATATAGCATGAAGATCCGAGCTGGGCCAAATTTAGTCTAAAAGCCAGGCCCAAATGAATTGCTTCTGATCCGGCCCAAATATCCGTCCAGCTTCAGCCTATGTAACGCTTGATCTGGACCGTTGGATTTTATTATCCAACGGCCCAGATTAATCCGTTAATTCCAAAATTCATTCAGCCTATGACTCAATCAAACGACGTCGTTTGGTTTAAGTGAGGGGATCCTGATCGTTGATCGTAAATGATCCAACGATCAGGATTCAATCTCATCTCTGGTATATATTCCTCATTCCATACCCCGCCCCCCCCCAAGCCAGACCCCCCCTCTCCCTTCATCTCCCTCAGGAGCTCTCAAAGCCCGGCGTAACGCCGCCTTGCGCCGCCTGCCGGAAATCGCCTCACGGCGGTTCCGGTAGGCCAATCAAACCCAAACCAACGCCAAAACCTTCCCCTCACCTCCCCCATCACGATCCCAGCCTCCATTAACCTCGAATCATGCCGGAGCTCCTCGAATCTTCATTTGAAGATTCGAGTCAAACTCGAACCTATGCCAAATCACCCCAAATTCACACCACAGTCTCCTCACACCTCCCCCACACTCCCAATGACATTGGTTTGCTTCGAATCTAACCAAAAATACAAAAGCCCCAAATCCGAGTCCAAGAACCCTAATTTTGAAGAAATTCAATTCAAGCCGGGTTAGCCTTAATTGAAGTCCAAGGGACTTTAGTCTAGGTGTTCTCAATCGAGAACATCTTGATTAAAGCCCGTTTGGCTTCAATAATTCCGCATTTTGGTTCAAAGCTTGGGTCGGCAATTTTCTTATGAGGTATTCATTCCTTCTTTGCTCATTTTTAATTCGATTGTGTGAATATGTGTGTTTGTTTTATTCATTGTTCCAATTTCTCATGCTTTTAACTTCTCATGCCCGTTGGTCTGTTCTTCTCATTCAAGGCCTTTTATTTGGCCAATTCCCTCCTGTTTTCAGTAGTTAAAACGAATCATAGGTTCAATGTGATTGAAGTCGTCAAACAATTAATTCATATTTCGGATTAGTTCCTTGATCCCTGGCCTGCCCGTATGCAACACAAGTGTGGGATTTAGTTACTGTTTGATTCAGATTAAAGGGTTAATTGGTTGTAGTTAATAGGATAATTGTTTAATCACACACCCATACAAAGGGCTAGTGGAACTGAGCACAGCAGGGCATCCCCACTGAGGTCCCTGCCACCAGCCTTGTTGTTTAAGGTTTAAGTCCATACTTTGGACAAGAGATAGTGGGTTTGCAGGGAATATGATGGGTTGGGGAGTCAGGGTAGGGGGTAACCTTAGTTTAACATGCTGGCCAGCCAAAGTAGAGGGGATTGGCTATAAATAGGGGAGATGGATGCAGACATTGATAGGCATACATACAGACCTTAGAGAGTACACTGAGAGAAACCTGGAGAGAAATATAGGCAAGCAAGAACACCTTGTGATAGACAGATACAAAGATACAAAAGAGGCTACTGTTTCATTGGCTTCTGGGCAGTTTCGTGGGTTTGATCCAGTGTCTGAGACTTGGTCGCTGGTTTGGTTGTTGTTCTTGCTATTGGTAGTGCTGGACCTTTGTGTTAGCTGTGTTGAGTGTGTGGTGTTGCTGGTCCAGTTTGTTGCCACCGGTTGTTTGATACTGCTGGGTCGATTTGGTGTTGTTGGTCTATTATTTTGTTGGCTGGTTGGTCTAGTTGGTTGCTGCTTGGTTTGTTGTTGTTGTTAGTCTTTATTATTGTTGCTGTGGTGTTCAATTGAGGCTGTTGGTCAGCAGTGTTGTTGCCTTGGTCGTTTGGTTGCTGCTTGGCTTGGTTGTTGCTGTTGCTTCATTATTTGGTTGCTGGCTGGTCTATAGTTGCTGCCTGGGTTGATTATTGTTGCTGGTTTTGAGTGTATGCTGCTGTGTTGATGTTCATTTGCTACTGTTGGATGTTTTTGTTGCTGTTTGGTCAGTAGTGTTGTCACTCTTGGTCGTTTTGTATTGCTGGCTGGTTGTTTGATACTGTTGGGTTGACTTGGTGCTGTTGGTTCATTATTTTGCCGGCTGTTGGTCTATTTGGTTGCTGGTCTATTGGTTATTGGTTTACTGTTGCTGTTACTGTTCCTGCTACTGTTACTGCATTGCCATTGCTCACTCTTCCTTGTTCTTCCGCATTCCAGGTACACACCTTTGTTATCGTAGTTCCTTGGTACGAAAAGAATGAAGTTTGAAGCTTGTGCATAAAGTCTATTGAAACATGTAGTCGTTTATAGTTCTTATGTTTAATTACATTCTGTTATTCTTCAATTAAATTTGCATTGCTAGTTTTGTTACGGAAAATGTAGCTAGACCAAAGATACACTGTCATTAGATATGCACGTGAACCCGAATTAGTCTGTTGTATCTTTGTCCAATCTTCTCTACTCATGTGTATAATCTCCAAACCTGTTAAATGATAGACCTTATGTTAAAAGCAAGATTAGCTAGGGAATTGTTACTCAACGGAATGACGTAATTAGATTAAAAAGAGTCGGGGGTGCATTTCATGTGACCCGACCCCAATTTTGGGCAAGAATGAACAAAGCGTGTCAGGAACCACAGGCGCATTTCATGCGGTGTGGTTCGTAGCAAGTTTTAAGTAATTTGGAATCAACTCTTAAGTAAGATACAGTGGGATGTAGTTCGCTTTAGATTTGAATCAAAGGTACGCCTCGCCCAAATAGTTACACTAATCACATAGCCGTCATAGATGTACATATAAATACTTAGGTTTCGAGATGCGTCGTTTCTTAACGAATATCACGCCTTTCTCAACAGTGTAAATAAGTAGTCGATCCGGGCACATATTTTAGTTTTACCTTTTTAAATACGGGTGTGCATTTCATGTGACCCAAATCCAAACCCCGAAATGTTGAATAAGAATATATTGAGGATCCGGGTGCATTTCATGTGACGTGATTCGAAAGCATATTTTTAAGCAACTTTCTCTTTCGTAAATCACAACCAAGAATAAAAGCGGTAAAAGGGGTATTAACTTGCACTAAGTATATAATTGTAAAAGCAGATAGATAAGCCAAACACGACAGTTGAGCGACCGTGCTAGAACCACGGAATTCGGGAATGCCTAATACCTTCTCCCGGGTTAATAGAATTCCTTATCCGGATTTCTGGTTCGCGGACTGTTAAATAGAGTCATTCTTTTCCTCGATTCGGGATTTAACCGGTGACTTGGGACACCATAAATCTCCCAAGTGGCGACTCTGAAATAATAAAAATAAATCCCATCTCGATTGTCCTTTAATTGGAAAAACTCTTTGCATCCTTGCGGGTGCGTAAAAAAGAGGTGTGACAACGGTGGTTGTATATCGTGTGTATCGGCACCATTTTGTGATTATTGGAAATCGGAAGCCCTAGAGGCTCTCTCTTAACTTGATAAGACGAATTCGGATTATGATACTCGATTGCTGACTGGTTGTCATGGGTTCGATTGTCTAGACTAATGTGATATGGACTATGTCGGAAAATGGCACAAATTACGTAGCAGAGAGCATCAGAGTATGCTCCAACAGAGTAGTTGTACACAGGACCAGCGGACGGCTGGTAGGCATTGCTTTGTCAGTTGGACCTTAGTGGCGGATGTTAGTGTAGAAGTATCTACCATTGATTAGTTCTGGTATTGAGGAACTTTGTCGGATGCGTTTCTTGTGGCCAAACTTGAGGCTATATATGTTTATTATGATAAGCAACTTGACTCGACGCGTATTTATTTGGCGAGGGTTACTTGGATTGGGTGGCACGCCGCCACAGCTATGGTATCTAGATCGGGTGGCACGTCGCCACGGGTATGTCATTGGAGCGGGTTGCACGCCGCAACAGAATATTGTGAAAATATAGTTAGTTATATGCTACCTGGTATACAATACTTCCTCGCTTTTGAGGAAAAGTCCGTTTTGAGTATCGCTTGGCGAATGGCACATCGGTTGTGTCCTTTCGGGATTTAATAGCATACGTTAATTGTTTCACCGTGGGTGAGGTTGATTGCTTGGGTTCAAGACCTAGATCTGTGCGTGGCTAACCGTTTGAGCTTAGTGGCTTGAGGTGCTTCATGAGTAATAATGTTGGGATAGAATCACGAGTCTTGGCAAGGCCACGTGATGTTATGACCTCTCGAGAAGGATTCAGGTACTCTAATTCTATAATGCGAGATGCGATCTCAGTTCTATGTTATGATGTCACAGAGGAATTGAATTGCAGCTCTTTTGCTGGAGACAATTGTCATGAATTGAGCTGTCATGATTCGAGTGTGTGCATACGTTTCTATTGGAGCCTATGTTGTGCTCGTCGTGGCTTAGGTCGGTGTTGAGGTGTCTTATCACCAGTGCGGTGTGTTATAATCGAAATGACCGTTGGAGTCATTAATGAATACAAGCATATTGGATCTTAGCTTGTTAGAAAGGTAAAAAAAAATCGAGGTTTGGCTCCGAAACCTATTGTGGTGCCAGTTTTAAAAGGGAAATGGATTCACGAATGGTTGACCTGAGAGATGGGTTCGGTATATCGCGTGCTTCAGCTGCCGGGGGGCAGGATATGGAGGTGTTGGAATAAGACTCTTATCTAATGAAAGAGGTTTTCAGCTAGTATTTGGTTATTATGGCCAGTTGTTGTGATTAGAGACTATCGTCTCGAGTGATGGGGTTGTCGATACATCATATGATCTCACCCGGAGTAGTGAATATGGGTTATTGCAGTGGATTCGAGTGTATCCTGAGTATAGGCATGGGATTAGCATTTGGCATATGATTTCGGAAAGTGCAATGTGATTTATGGTTCAGATGGTCTGTGAAATTCTGACTATATGGTGTTTTCGGACTTATGTGAGATAGGGTGACGTATGATCGCCCGGATATATGCTTGGTAAGTCCATTCAGCTATTGGGTTGCTTCTAGTACAATTCTGAGTTCGCTCGAGGACGAGCGTTTGTTTAAGTTGGGGAGAATGTAACGACCCGGCCCGTCGTTACGGGAATTTCCACCCCGTTATGTTGCATTTACATATCTTATGCTTCTATATCAGTGTTAGAACCTATCGGGTGGGTTAGGAGTGAATTGAATTAAAAATGAAGCAAATAGCATGTTTGAAGGAAGTTTGAATATGGAAAGTCAACCTAGAGTTGACTAACGAGTTAGAGTGCTCGGAATCGGATTCTAATGATTCGACTAGTTTCGAGGGATCATTTATGACTTAGGAGAGCAATCGGAATTGAATTTGGAGATCCGGTGTAGAAATAGGCTTGAATTGGCTAAGTTCGAATTTTGGCGAAATCCGATCGATAGGTGAGATTTTGATCCGGGAGTCGGAATGGAATTCCGACAGTTGCAGTAGTTCCGTTAGGTGATTTTGGATATGCCTGCAAATTTTCAGGTCATTCGGACATTGTTTGGTCGGGTTTTTGATCGAATGTGAATTTTTTGAAGTTAAAGTTAAACTTAAGCTTAAATTTGTTGAAAACGGACGATTTTGATGTTAACGATAGAGTTTTGATGATTGGAACAAGTTCGAATAAGGTTATAGGGCGTGTTGGTTCTTTTGGTTGAGGTCCCGGGGCCTCGGGTGAGTTTCGGGGTGGTTTCGGACCATTTCTAGGCCATTTTTAACTGCTGGTTTATGTCTGTAGCAGTGTTCTACGCGATCGCGGACAATGGGACGCGATCGCGGTGAGTAAAATGTGCGAAAATTATTAATGAATCGCAATCGCGTGAAATGCTCCGCGATCGCGAAGAAGGAAAATTTCTGTGCATTGATCCTACTTCGGAAGCTCATATCTTTTTATATACAAGGAATTTTAAGGTGATTCAAAAACAAAAGTTGTAGCCCATCGTGTCTAGTTTTCAGAAAGATAACGAAATCGTGATTTGGGCATCTGTGTAAATAGTTATGGACGTTACACTATAGGGTGTCCGAGAAGGATCTCTAATACACATGTATAAATTGGGAAGCTTATATATAGAAATATATACGGATTCAGGAAATGACCATCAAATGAAAGTTATAGCCCTATGTGTCTAGTTTCCAGAACATCAAACCATTCATCATTTGGAGTTGTGTGCAAAAAGTTATGACCATTATACGGAAGCCTGTCCGGAGGAACCAGAGTTTGTTCACCGCGATCGCGAAGCCTTTCCCGCGATCGCGAAGGGTAAATTTTGGGCCAAATTTTGTTCTCCGCGATCGTAGAGCCATTCCCGCGATCGCAATGAGTAATATGCCTGGGCAGAATGTTTTTAAAACATTCCAGTCGCGAAATCAACCCATTTTTCCACCATTTTTGGTCATTCTTGAGAGCTTTTGGACGGGAATTGAAGGGATTTCGACGGGCAATCATTGGAGGTAAGTTTTATGAGTTAAATACATGATTTTATCAAAGAATCCTCCATTAATTCTCTGAATTTGGGTAAGAAATCAAAAAAATTAGGGCTTTGAACAAAAATCTTAAAATGGGGATTTGAAGGACCATTTGTGGTCCGAATTGGGAGTTCTTGGTATGTACGGACTCGTGGAGAGACGAGGATTCCGAAAATGTGAGTTTCATAATTTTTCGAGATGTGGGCCGGGGCTCGGGTTTTGCCAATTTCGTGATTTTTGATATTTTTCGAGTTCTTTCGATTGAGTTATGTTCCATTAGCCTATTTTGATATATTTGTGCTGATTTGTGCTAGTTTTGACGTGCGTGGATGCCGGTTCGAGGAGCTAAGGCATCGCGGGCATGAGCTTTCGTCGGTTCGAGGTGGGTAATACTTGTAAATGATGTCCCGAGGGTTAGTAAACCCCGGACTTGCACATCTTAGTGTTGTGTCGAGGTGACTTGCACGCCGGATAACGGGCGTGGGGTAGAGCACCATTGGGGATCGTGACTTGGTCCGTCCCGTGTAATAAATAATAACACCTAATTGTTGAAGTGAATAGGACTAATTATCATGTTTGGGCTTCGTGCCGATTATTTGAATCTTTCAGGGATTAGTATCATTGTTTTGATAGCACTGCATATCTTATTCTAATTTAAGGTTTAAAAATGGGATTTTTGCTATTCAGCATTCTTATAAGGTTATGAAAAACTTGAACAAGGTCTTAATAATATTTTAGCTGTGAGCTAATGTGATATTGTTGCCCGTAGGGCTTTCTTGATTATTTGTTAGACTGATTGGGGCCGAGGGCCATATGTTAGGGCATGACATTCATGTGAGCATATGCATACACATGCATGGATCGGACTGCACGCCGCAGTGGTATATGGATCGGGCTGCGCGCCGCAGCAGGTGTGATATTGATATTGTGCTTGGGCTGTAGGAGCCCCTCCGGAGTCTGGACACCCCCAGCGAGCACGGGTACCCAAAAGGATCGGGCTACACGCCGTAGCGGTCATATGCATTGCATGGCATACATACATTGGTTTACATGTACTACGTGGCATAACATTTTAGCACTCATACTTCACTGGCACATGTGCATTTGTTGCTTTATTGACCAGATCTCCTGGTATAAATTATTAAGGAGTGTTGAGCCCGAGAGGCTGATTTGAGTGCTGACTTGCACTGCTTGAGATTCTCCCAGGTATTGGTATGTTATAATGAAAGAAAGTAGCTAAAAATTTGGATTTCTAAATAATCTACTCACATATGCTGAAAAGGAATAAAATGATAGTGTTTTGAAGTTTAATGATAGTTCCGTATTGTGTAGCAAGAGATAGTGCCTTGCGTGGTTTTCTTCCCTTCAGCATTATTTACTTTTATTACCGCTGAGTTGGAAGTACTCACACCCGACTCCCTACACCTTGTGTGCAGATCCAGGTACATTACAGCAGAGCTGATTCCATTGCGGCTCGGGAGTGCTTTTGGACAGTCGAGGTAGCTGCCAGCGTTCGCAGGACCTGATTCTCCAGTTTGTCTGTATTTTGTTCTGATCATCCCACACTTGTGCACAGTTATATTCACTATTTACACTTTGTATACTCTGTAGAGGCTCATGACTCTTGACCCTTCGGTCTATGGGAGTTGGCACGTGTTGGGACTTGGTTCCCTGTTTTTAATATATCTATCACTATTATGCTTAAATTGGATAAAGTGAGCTTGTGGCTCCGTGATTGTTGTTAATTGGTCGGGCTGGCCTAGCAGTGTGCTGGGCGCCATCACGACCGGATTTGGGGTCGTGACATATATCTCGTTAATAATATGGTTACGAATATTATCTTTAACCCAATGTTGGTGATCTAAATCCCAAATCTTCATCGGATATATTCTCGGGTTTATGAGCTGAAAAAATGGGTAGATGATGGCATCTTCTTCACGAACAACAATTCTTTCATCTTGCTTCTCCAAACATTACAATTTCTCCTATTTAAACATACCATCTTGCTCATATTTACCTCCACTTCGTAACAACCCGAATAAGTAACCAAGGCTCTCATGCCACTTGTTAGGACTGAAAAAATGAAGTATCATGCGGAACTAGTAACGCAAACCTTAACAACGATAAATCTGATAACATACGAGAAATATACCAAAAGAGACACAAACATTTAACGTGGTTTGGTCAATTGATCTACATCCACAACGGAGATGAGTAATCCACTATATAAAAGAGAGTACAAAATATCGAGAGAACAATCTCACAAAGAGGTAAACACAAGTGGCACACTAACACTTATCCCGTAAAGTTCTCCCCTAAACACGACTCTCAATCACATATGGCTACATTATGGATGCTGCTGAATGAGAAGGACGGATCCTCAATTTATAGAGCTCCAAACTTTTTCCTACAAGAACAGAGACTAGCCAAATATGGGATATGTAATTTCCTTCCAAGAAGGAAAACCAATTAAGGTAAATATGTTGCCCTTTCTTTCAACAGATTGGAAAACCAAATATAACAAAAAAATTATGGCAAACCTAACAGGTATATTTATGATTTGGCTCTAAGAGGTCAAAGGTTTAAACCTCAACTAGCACAATTTTTTGCAAATATTTGAGAGAGTTTATGTGGTTAAAAATTGTGATTAGGTAGAATTAAACTTAGAACATTTTCTACTTAAGACTCAGGTAAGACTATTTCTTGTCTAGAAGTATAATAAGTAAATTTATTATTCCCGTTCTTACCAATATTAACCCCATAATTTACGTGGTCCCTTGAAACCTTACAAATTTAATTACTATTTCTTTTAGTTTTGTAGACAAACTCCTAAAAAAGGGTATATGTTGCTTTCTTCTTTCTTTCTTTAATTTTTTCGATTTAGTTTCCCGTGATCGCGAAGATAACTTCGAGGCATTATTAAAGCCGCTGTCCCACGACCCCAAGCCTAATTGTACTAATTAGCTAGATAAACGGATCGTGCATAGAATTTCTATATATATATGAGAAGCGAAGCATGCGATAAGAAAAGAATGGCGTCTTCAACTATTAATTACCCAGCAATTATCGTGCCATCAAGTAAATATAGGATGATCCGTCAACAAGTGAGAGCTCAGAAGCATAGAGATGAAGGTATATATATATATTCTTCTTTATTCTAGTCGCGTATCTCATCGTTAACAATATGTCAACTTGTTTTTGGTGATCTTCGGCAGGGAGATCATGGCATGTTGTTGATGCAAATTTACAAGTTTTGAGGGAAAGAATAGAAAAAGTAAGGATCAAAGAAAGATTGGAGAAATGTTTGTTGTGTAAGCAGGGTTGGAATTACTCAACTACTACATGTTTGGACAAGCAGAAGAAAAAATTACATCATGTATCTCAAAATGTTGAATTCTTCTGCATGGTTTGTGGAACTCTTGGCTTCACTATTCTGGGTTGCACCCTTTGCCTGTACCTTACCTCTATTCTAATTCATTTAAATTATTGAATGTGCTCATCTTTTGTTGATAAATCAGAATAATCAATCGAATATTGATTAATACATAAATATATTCTGTTGTACTTTTTAATTAACTTTAAAGTTCAGATCTCACTTTTCATTGGTCTGTTATCTGCGATACTACATGTGAAGCCCTTTATTGATATATACTTTCTTAATTAACATGAAAAAGAAAAAAACTTTAGTTGTGAAGCACTTTATTGGTGTATTCTTTGTTACAATAGGTAGCACATATAATTAGTTCATGAAATTATTATGATTACTGCAATTGGTAGGACGACAGGTTTAATGACTTTCATATACATTAGCTTTTAAGCACCTTAATCATCTCACATACATAAATCTACTCTATTCTAAATCTCCTTGTAGCTTAACATATAAACATAATTTCATCCCATGTTTAGACAATTTAGAAAATGTTAGGATCGTGAAGCAATATTCATAAAACAGAGGGTTTGGTATAACGGAAAATGTTTTTTGCGGAAAATATTTTTCACGAAAATGTTTTCTTGAAAACAAGTAGTAATCTTATTCATTTTCCGGTGTTTGATACGCAAATTAAGGAAATCAAAAATGCATAACCTATTTTTATTTTTTCTTTAGCGTTTAGTCATGTAATTAATACGTCCTTATTAATCTACTAATTTTAGCATGACTTAGCACTTTGAATTATGTTTTTTTATTATGGCTTTTTAATTAGCGATATTTATATTACATAATCTTATTGTCTTTATTGTTGAATATTTTAGAATAATGTCATGACACATCTCATATTTTGTATTACTTTCTTGAAAAATACCTTATATAGTTGTATTTCACTAGGATTAAAGAAATATTTTGATCATAAGTTATATGTTTTGTTCTATGTAGATTTTATCGGCAAAAAACCTCGAAAACCCCAAAAGACCCGAGATAAATTTAGATTGAAAACCCTGAGTTTTATGTTTGGTTTGGTCTTTAGATTTAATAACCCGACACAATTATTTTGGTTTGGTAATTGCAAAATGCGAACCAACCCGACCTATGTACATCCCTACGTATATGTATCATAATTGTTGTAGGAATTATGTTATAAATGTATGATGATTGTATATTGTTACGAGTAGTTGTGAGTTTGTGACGAGTTTCACAGTTTGTATCACAAGTATGATAACTGTATATTAATTTATTAGTATTGTATCAGATATTATTTTAGGTATTAACATACCATATATAAAATTTAGATACAGTTGTGATACAAATATGATATAATTATGTTTTAGGCATTGGTATATCTGATAATATTCAATGTAATTATGATATAGTTATCATACAATTATTGTACAATTTTTGAATATTTTTAATAATATAAAATTATCAACAATGGTGGGATGAAAGAAGATGGAGATCATGGGCGTACATTAAGAGATTTTGATATAAAGAAAAATAGGAAAGTTAAGAGGAGAGGGAAAAAAAGAAAAGAATGTAATTGAATCCCTTAATTGAAGGCACTAATAATGGAGTGAGAATTATTTAAAAACAAATGTATATAACTTATTTTTAAAAAAAACTTAGATGTTTATTAAAAAGTGCAAAATATAAAAAATATAGGTAAATAAGTTTCTAATATAGTATACCTAAGGTTAATCCCATTATTTTCGGGGCATTTGCATCTATACACGTTTTTTGTGTCACATTTTAACTTGTGCCCGCTTTGCAAAAAAAATTACAAGCGTACCCGTTTTTTTGCATAAATTCAACACACGGGGCTGAAGTAGTAAAGTTAATCACGCAAAACTTCAGGATTCTAGTAGTCGGGCCTAAAATTCCACTCTAGAGCTGAAGTTTTTGTGTTGTAACTGGTAACTTCAGCTCTAGAGCTGAAGTTTTTGTGTTGTAACTTGAAAACTTCAGCCCTAGAGATGAAGTTTTTTTGTTGTAACTGGGAAACTTCAGCTCCAGAGCTATATTTATTGTGGTGTAACCGGGAAACTTGTAACTCTAGTGGTGAAGTTTAAAGGTGAAGAAGTTTAATGTTGCTAGACATAAGTGCAATGGTACCACATCTCAGTGTAGTATTTAAATTGGTTTTTCGTGTGAGCATGAGCTGCCAACTGATTTCACTATGGCTCTGGTTTCATTATGTTAATGTAATTTTGACTCGTAGTATTGAAATTGTGGTGATCATATTTGGACCTGTTATTTTATGAACATGTGAAATATTTTCTGCGTTATCAGTGATAATAAGCTATTTACAATAAAAGTAACGTGATTTTGTAAAAAAAAATTACATCGCCAGTAGTTTTGTTTGTCCATGCTTCTAGTGCAAACCAAGTAGAGAGAAGGGGGAGGATAATTGGATAAAGGGAATTAAAATTGTTTAAAAAATGGGTATAAATTTTAAAAAAAATTAAAAAATAAGTATATGTTAAATGAAGGCGACCAAAGAGGGTGCCCCGTGCAATTTTTACATTATTTTCCCAACTTTAGCTTGTAAAAATTGCACGGGGTGCCCTATTTGGGCGCACTTTTTAACTTGTAACCGCTTTGTCTTTTTGTTTGCATTCGTACCCACTTTTTAAAAAATTTCAGCTTCTCTTTATAACTGAAAAACTTCAGCTCTAGAGCTGAATTTTTTTAGAACGAGCTCTAGCTGAAGTTTTTATTTTACAACCTGCAAAATTCAACTTTAGAGCTAAAGTTTTTATTTTATAACTTGAAAAATTCAGCTCTAGAGCTGAAGTTTTTATTTTATAACCGGCAAACTTTATTTTATAACTGGAAAACTTCAGCTCTAGAGCTTAAGTTTATATTTTATAACTTGAAAACTTCAACTCTAGAGCTGAAGTATATGGGTTACTAAACAAACATATCAACTCTAAAGCTGAAGTTTTTATTTTATAACTGGCAAACTGAAGTTTCCCGCTTACTAAACAAAAACTTATAAAATAAAACTTCAGCTCTAGAGCTGAACTCCAGGCTCGGCTACTAAAATGCTGAAGTTTTGTGTAATTGCATTTGCTATTTGAGCCCCGTATGGTGAAGTTATGTAAAAATGGGTACACGTATATTTTTATTTATAAAACAGATATAAGTTAAAACATGACAAAAAAAACGAGTATAGATGCAAATTGTGATTTGTCTAAATGGGCCGCAAGTCCCATTAGCCCAAAAAAGGTCATGCGGGGACACTAAACGTTGGGCTTTGGAAGACCCTTATTCACGAAAGAAACAAACCAAACTCCCGCCAAAACTAGGAACCGGCTATAGAATGTAACCCCAAGAACAACCGGTCACCCGTATAAATATCCAGTCATCAAGTAAAACACCCGAGGCATTTCCTCCGTGCACTTCCCACTCCCCTTCGCGTAACTGAGCTGCTTCTTCTCTCCTTTGCCTTTGCCTATAATTGTTCCTTCTCTCGCAATTCTTCGAATAGTTTCCGTATATTTCATGAAACTTTCTGAATCTCTCACTTCCTCTTATCTGAATCTCACGCCGAAGAGTCTCTCAAATTAGAGCTTTAATCAGTTTTAATGCAATGAGTGCTGTGAACATCACGAATGTCGCCGTGTTAGACAATCCGGCGTCGTTTCTTGCACCTTTCCAGTTTGAAATCTCTTACGAGTGCGTCGCTCCTCTCAAAGACGGTGATTTCTCTCTCTTACTTACTTTTTTCTGTTGAATTTTTCGTATTTCATATGTACTACTATGATTTTCATGTTTTTTTCTTGATTCTATTATCTTAGAGACCTAACTAGGGTTTTCTTTAATCAGAAATGTGACCTTGAATTCGTTTAAAGTGTTTTCAACCTGCTGATAATTGTTCTCATCAATTTTTTGCAATCTATTAGATTTTTTTCGTATATTCATTTGTGATATGATTTAGGACTTAGGAGTAATTGTTTTTGCTTCTTTGTATCATCTCGAAGACCTAGTTAGTTCTTTTAAATCACAAAGTTGATTTTCAAGTTGTGCAATATTTTCAACTCGTTGATATTTGATGAAGAAATCAAAATTTTCATAACCTCTTTGATTTCTTCATACATTCCTTTGTACTACGATAATTTGCTTTCGCTTCATTGTATAGTCTCCCTGACCTAGTTAGGATTTTTATACTCAAAAGAGACTGTAAAGTTTTATAGTACAATTTATTAGATTTTATTCATAAACTATTTGTTTGCGCTGTGATTTTATTGCTTTTGCTTCATTGTACCGACGCCTAAATCCAGTTAATATTTTTATTTATTAAGAAATTTGGCTTTTACAATGTTATCAGCCTCGTTGATAATTGTTGCAAAATAGATTGTTTTCTGGTAAGATAACGGATTCTTTGATTAATTAATAAACCAGAGGACTTTACATTTGCATGTACTCTATGATGTCAAAGCTCGATATTGAATGGTTATTGTGCTTAGTCTTGCCCTAGGCTTCTTAAGTTAACGGAACTTGCAAGAATTCCCTATATATATATATATATATATATATATATATATATATATATATATATTGCCGAGATAATGTTTATTTAAGATAATGGTCATCTTGCAAAACTATTTGTAAAATTGTGGGATACATATAAATTTTTGTCTCCTGAAGAGTAAACATCTTAAGTGTATGTTTATTCTGCTGAAAGTGTGTTGTGTTTGAGCGAAAACATGCTAGGAAAATATTTTATTGCTGAATGGCATTTCGGTTTAACAGTCCGCCCGTAATAGAAAACACAACAGTTGTGTCAATTTGGTTGATTCGCTTGAAATAGAGTTCTTAATTTTGATCTTTAAGGTTCGTCTCATTTTATCGATTCGTTAGTCATGTATTATGCTGGAATTTGTAGCGCGTGAAAAGAACTATACAATATCGTTAATGTCCAATTAAATTTGGAAGGATATTGTCTGAATATTCGGCTCATAAAATGTGTGAGATACTTTGTGTGTAATCCATGACACAATTCATGCCAGGATCAGTAACAAATCAAGAGTCTCCAAGGAAACATACTATAACTTTTGTGAAAGAAATGTGGAATGAATGTAATATTTATTTAGGTTGTTAGCTAGTTTTGATCCTCTTGCTACCAATTTTCTCCACCAATGATGTATATTTGTGCTGGGCTTGTCGGCTTGCTCGCCACATCGAAGTAGCCTTGGAGGAAGCCTTCACGCTATGGATTTTTGAAATGTCATGGACACATGGTTTCACAGATCATATTAGACTAGGTATTAATCATTTCCAGAATAGAAATGAAGTATCTGATAGGATTTTTGCAGTATGTTCACTCTTCCATTTCTCTTGGACCATAGTCATAACACCTCACTTTCCCTTCATCCTTATAGTGGCTGTATAAAACAGACAAGTAAGCCAACTAATTGGCAGTTTCTTGGTACAATTCGATTAGCAAAGTAATGTAATGTATGATAGTGTCTTTATTTTGACTTTGGAAGAATATACTGCCGTCTATGTGCTGCATTATATTTCATTTTCAGTTACTCCCTGTTGCTAGTTTGTTGATCCAATTTAAGCCATTTGCATGAAATACCAAAAGCATCAAAGTATTTAGGTATGTCCTTGTCAATTTTCTTGTAGTTGGTTTAAGGTGAGGGAAGTGGTGTCAGCGTTGTTAGTTTCAGCAGTAGCCTGAATAAAGTCCAACTCTGTAGTTCAAATTTGCACGTTAAGAATGTTATATACACACACACAAAAAAAAATCACACATACACACACTCTTTCTCTCTCTCTCTCTCTCTGCTAAAATCACAATTTATTCATGATTAGCAGAGAGCTGTTACAATTCTAATATCCCTGCTGAAATTCCATACTATAATATTTAGTACTGTGCTACATCTGTTATTACATTAACTTCCAATATCCTCTTACATTTCTGTAGGGTAATGGATAGGATTAATGAACTTGTCTCCATATTATCTTCTTAGTTATCTGTCTCAACTCTTAAGGACCCTTTAGGTAGTTGACTTTGGAAGGCAACGTACATAATAGTTTAGCAATTTCTAGGGACTCTTCTGAAGTGCTTCCTTATTGTATGTTTTCTGGGGGTTGAGGCATTGTCAATCTTTAGTTGTATTATTTGGCAGTATAAATCTGTAGTTTTCTGTAGTTATTTCTGGACTCTTTAGATAGTTGACTTTGGAGGGAACCTTCTATTCTACTTGAAGAGCTTCCTGATTGTAAGTTTTCTGGGGGCTTGAGGTTATGTCAATCAATTGTTGTATTATTTGACAATGTAAATACCTTTGTGAGTTTTGAGAAGTAACAGGGAATAGATTAAAAAAAATAAGGGCAGCCTGATGCACAGGGTCCTGGGAAGGGACGACCACAAGGGAATAGATCATAATTCATTTTTTTTTCTTCGAGGACTCTTTTATTTATGACATACTGAAGATTGGTTTGGAGGAGGGAACAGAAGCTACTGCTTTCCGTTATGGGACTTTTATTTTAGATATACCTTTGCATTTCAGATTGCTTCTTTCATGTGGTATGGCACAATATGCAGCCAATGAATTTTGAGGCCTTGATGGTAGATCGTGTAATCCTTAATGACCAGTTGCTAATTGCCTCTTTTAACTTGTAATAGTAGTGTTCTATTGTTCATTTTCGTTTTAGGAATAGAAATACTAGAGAATCATCTCTGGACTGCCTATTAATTCTCATTAAAGATATATAGGTTCGTCCTTTGACAAGCACATAGAACGACTCCCACCAAATTGATCTTTTTCTTGTTGGTGTTGTCGTTGACCGTTCTGAAAATTAAAGCAACTAAGATGTTGCTCTCTATTATTATAGTCTTACTTGGTGTTATATTAACAGCTTAATTTAGTTTCTATATGACTTATTTTGCATGCAGACTTGGAATGGAAACTCATCTATGTTGGATCTGCCGAGGATGAGACATATGACCAACAACTAGAAAGTGTGCTTGTTGGCCCTGTCAATGTTGGAAATTACCGCTTTGTATTGCAGGTATTACCTCCTGCTTTGACAAGCAAGTTGTTTTACACTGGGTTTTAGCCTTTCTGCTGATCAGATTTGTGTAATGTTTCCACTGCTAAATACTAGGCGGACCCTCCAGATCCTTCCAGAATTCGCGAAGAGGATATAATTGGTGTCACTGTGCTCTTATTGACATGTTCCTATTTGGGTCAAGAATTTGTACGAATTGGCTACTATGTGAACAATGATTATGATGATGAGAAGCTGAGAGAAGAACCTCCCCAAAGGGTTTTAATTGACAAGATTCAAAGAAACATACTATCAGACAAACCTAGAGTAACAAAGTTTCCTATCAATTTTCACCCTGAAAATAGTGAAAGCGGGGAGCAAGCCCCTCCAACAGATCACGTGGCTGAAGCAGCTGGGAATGTAGAGCAACTACCTTCACCTAAGAATGGATCAGATGAGGCTGGAGCTTAACTGGAAGGATGATACAACTTTTAGCCTAACTCCTAACGTTTTTGTTTGACATCATCTCATCCTAGATCCTTATGGATGATGTCTGATCTGAGCATTAAACTCTTTGCTGGTATCTTCGTCCATCGCAATGGAGTTCTGGTGAAAGTGTGTATGCACTCGAATTGCATTTTGTGGCTGTTAACCTTGGTTGTTTGTCTTTCTTTATGCATTCAGGAATGGGGTCGAAAACTCTGCTTATATTAGACGCCACTTTTAGCTTTACGGTCCACTCCAAAAAATGTGAGTTTGGAAAATACTGTTGTGAGCATATAGTTCTGATAACCTTGATTTAGTTTTGTATCTACGTAAGCCAATGTCAAAGTACTATCAGTGAGTTCATAAATGCAAGAAATTATGCATAATCACATTTTTGGCTGGCAGCCAGTGAATCACAGTACTTAGATTGGGCAATTCCATTATGACGAAGAACTACACCATTTATGGTGCTGTTACATTATTTTTTCTGATGTATGCTAGTTACTGATACAAATCGGAAACAAGATATTGCAATACCTGACTTGAGCCCCCACTTTGCAAAGAGGTAGTCCAGTAGAACTCAGGTTCGACAAGGAAATCTCATAGAAACCCCCAACCGGAAAGAAAAAAAACACAAAAAAACACTCGCGCGCACACACAGCAAGCATACCTTCAAGGAGAAACAGTTGAAAGATTTGTGTTTTATCTTTGAAGAAATAACTAGGGGCGCAGTCGCATCCATAAAAGGTGAAAGGGGGGGGGGGGGTACCCATCAATGTAGCCATAACATCATAGAAAAACAAATTGGAAAACAATTTCATTTTATGAAACAGATTTGCCAAAACGGTCTGAAATGCAGGCATTTCTTTACTTTTACTAGAATGTAAGCTTCAGATCCAACATCCAAGTACAAAATTGCTCTCTGCTCAAAAGTTGAACAGAAATGTAATCTTTTGGGTGACGCCAGTGAGCAATCACAACTAATTCGTACGATCAGACATGTATTGATTCTTCATTGCTCCTTAACTTCTTGTTGCATGGATTCAAGCTCAATGCATAAATAGCACGATGCCAAGATCTCACCACATTCTTCACTTTTTTTTCTGCCTCTTGGACTGGTTCTTTCTAGAATCTATAGCATTATCCATGGGCAAAAAGTTCTCCTCATTCTGCATTTGAATTAGAAAATTCATCTTTTAGACTAACAATATATTTTCAAACGAGAAACAAGGGCTATCAGGACACAGATCTTAGCATGTACCTTATTAAACTTCTTCCCCTTGTGCTGCCTCTTCAATCCTTTGCTTTTCTTCTTTGATTCTGAAGGGCTCTGTTATGATTCATACGATAATGATGGTAAGCAACTTATGAAAACATGAGGTTTCACTTGGTCAAAAAATTCATCGTGCAGTAAAATGCAAATGAACAAACCTGCCCTCTGATTGGGCTATCCTCTTCAGGATGAATTTCTCCCTCGATTCTTCCATCCTCGGTAAGCATAACTTTAAGCCTCCCTTCTTTCAACAGCTTTTCAGAGCGGGCATGCCTCTGTAAGAATCATGAATACTTTATGTTAGATCAGTCCCTGCAGGTCTCAATCGTGTACGTATGTTAACGTCTAGCTTAAGATTCTTTAACATGGAAAAAGTAAAATTGCAGGTAGTAGTCCCTGCACTGGTCAGTGGCGACCGGACACGTTAGCACCGCAAGATTTAAATGGAATAGGATCTGAAGAGGTAACTTGGTTGCAGTTGGAAAATAAAAAGGCTGATAATGAAGGCTTACTTTCGATTTGAGATGAGCATTTAGAGTCTGCACTGTCAAGCAGACGATTCTAGGACATATCCTGCACTTAAAAACTGATTTACATTTCAAGACATAGTCTAAAGCATCACGTGGAATATCATCCTCTTCGGGCATAGAATTATTCCGTGCATTATCTAGATTTGCAATGCCCTTCTCAAGCAAATGAGTTTCACCAGAAATCTTGGTGTCCTTCAGAGTTGTAACATCTTCATCACTTGATGGAAGACCTACTAATAGTACATTTTAGAAATCAATTAGAATTGAACACTAACAACGAACCCTAAGCATTTAATTTCTTTTTCTGAAATAGAAAAAGGATAGCACTATAGCTCATGTGCAACATATAAAATCAAGAAGAAGCTATTTTGAAGTTGATGGAAGCAGCACGGAAAAGAGCAACTAGTACTGGCTTTACCCAAGTATTTCGTCCTGTATAAATCCTTTCCATACTGCACTTTATGATATTCAAGCAATGTTTCTCATCATTTTTGACTTTAGAAGATCTTTTATGAACACAAACTCTTAGAGAACAACACAATGTTTCCTTTTTGGGCTGACACCAATTCAGAACAGCAGCATGAGGCAATTAAAAACTACATAACTTAGAAGACAATCAGCATCAAGAGATAGCAGAAAAAACAGTTTTCTCATTCAGCACTAAATATAATTTTAAGAGGTATATTGGTTTCAAATTACAAATTAAGAAAATTTAAAACCAACAACAACCCAGTGAAATGTCACAAGTGAGGTTTGGGGAGTGTAGTGTGTACGCCGACCTTATTCCTACCTTATGAAGATAGAGAGGTTGTTTCCAATAGACCCTCGACTTAAGAACAGAAAATGAAGCAATAAACAAACAATAGCATCAACAAGGTAATAGAACAACGGAATGCAATAACAAAGATCTAGGAATAGGAAAATACAAGTATAGCGCCAATACTACCGGTAAGAATGACACACCGTGTAATAACAAGGAATAGGGAAATAAGAAAATTTAAAATCATGCTTCAATAATTTTATTATCAGCTAGATAGTTTAAATTATTACCAATGGCCCCAACGACGTGAAGCTCAGATGCTTAGAGAAAATACATATGCAATCTCCCCGAATAAGTCAACAAAAAGGCTTTAACTCATCCTTCAAATGGCAAAAAAAAAATCTCCAGTGGGAGAGAATGGCTGTGATGGAGACTAAAGCCCAATTTTCTTTAAGACGTTATCATGTTCGTGAAGAATTAACAATCAAAAGAAAGTAAATGATATCCCTGATTCAATAGAATTTCTAATTCATAGATTCTGCAGAAACTTCAAGTTACACATCACGGCTCAAAAGTACATAGGGCAGCATCTCCCCAAAATTAAGGCAAATCGCATCAGACTTCTCTTTTATCTTTCTTTTCTTGAAGAGGGACGTGATTTCACCTTGCTTCTTGGCTATAATCCATGTTCACAGTGTAATGATTATTCAAGCAAGAGTTTGGAAATAGTAAATAACATGTTAATCCTACAGATAAAGGAAAGGGGAAATACAGTAAATTCCATTATTATAACTTATAGCTATGCCTTCCTCATGTGTGGAATAGTACCAACATATTGTGCACACAAGTACGAACAATAACAGAACGTGTTTCAAGCAAAACGCTGTCATAAAACTCATAACCAACAAAACATTGGGCTAGTAGACTAAAACCAACCTGATGAGTCGGGATTAACTTCATTGGCAGAGCTATCTTCACTCTCATATCCTGCAGCAAGTAAAACAAACAGGGCGGGGAGAAGAAATATCTGTTATCACTGATACCGTGAGAAGATTGTAAAATAATTTGAGCATCCAACCCAAGAGCTTAAGGAAATAGATGGAGTGTCCCGAAACCATTATAAATCCCCTTGACAACCGCTTCACAATACATATGGTACAATTATAAATCAACACCCTCTCAAACATGTCCTATTTTGGTGCCCACATGCAAAATTATGGACTTACGATTGTGAGAATGAGGTTACCGAAGGGAGCCGCTGATGACACATGAAAGTATCTGAACATCCAACCCAAAGCAATGAGTGGAGCAGCACAAGATCTTTTAAGCTAGAGGGGTCTATGTGGGATTTATAACTTAATAGAGACCATAACTTATGTTCTTGTGGAGTTTTATCGTCTAAACATACCAGCCATTAGTTTTACTAATCCAGATACCAAACAAAAGCTCTAGAGAATTACCAATTCATGAAATACCCTCTAAGCATTATAATGTCAGCAAATAACAGAGGCAAAAAGCAACTGCAAATTTTCAGGATAAATATACCAGAAGAAGATTCATTTCCTCCTGTCAGTCGAGCAACATCATCCTCCTCTTCCTTTGTGTCATTATCATCCTCCTCTTCCTTTGTGTCATTATCATCCTCCTCTTCCTTTGTGTCATTATCATCCTCCTCCTCATACTCATATTCTTCTTCGTCTTCTGTTGCCGCTGCCTCCAATTCAGAGTCATCGGAAGATGAAGACGACTCCGAAGGAGCATCTCTATCACCATGTTCAAGCTTGTAAAATCGCCTTTTTATCATTTCCTTGCCAACTTTTATAACTCCACTGCAAGTAATAAAGACAAATCCATTGTGAAAATTACACTCATTGGCAAGTAAAAGTATGCCTAAGAGCATTGATGCGATACTAAAGCGCCAACAAAGCGAGGCGAAGCGTTCAACCTGTTTTGAGCCTCGCTTCACGGCTTAAGCGCGCTTTAAGCGCGCCTTTGACAGCACTGAGCCACCTACGATGAATTTGATACGTAAATCAAGCAACTTAGGTAAATCCCATCATTCATTTACTCTAAATTGGAAATTCAAAACAGCATCACTCTATCAACCAATTAAGCCTTAATCTCAAACTAGTTGAGGTCCACTATATCAATTCTTTGCTATAGAAATCAATGAATCCACCATAAAACGTCGATTCTTTGCACAAAAAAGAAACATTCTTTTTCAAGAACACCCTTTTCTTTTAACCCATAGAAAGAACACTCGCAATACATTTGATACGTAAACCAAGCAAATAAGGAAAAGAGCAATTAAACATATAAAGAACACGAAGGAAAAGAAAAGAAACAAACCTGACAAATAGATAGAGGTGATTTTGATGCCAGGAAGATTGTACAAGGAGGCAGGGTTTAAGACTCAAATGAGGAGGGTTTTGGTCGGGGACAGGTAGAAATCGGATGCGGCCAAGGTTAACTTTCAACTGCTACCTGTCAATTTTCTATTGGATTCTATTAAGTGTCCTTTGCTTTTTTTTTTTTTTTTTTTTGGTGAAATACATAAATGATCCTTTAAGTGGAGCATATGATTTTGGGTTATCTGTCCTAGACGGACCCAATTAGATGGACCCAACCCCTGTGTTGAGTCCCTTAAGTCAGATATGATGCAAATAACTATCCTAATTCTAGGCTCAATATCCTCATTTTCATTGGTTCTAAACTGTGTACCCGAGTGGACAACTCGAGTCGATGAGGGGGCTACGTACCGGGGACCCGCGGGATCGTCCGACTTAGTAACTTATCCGGCCTCTTTTCTTATTTTGGTATTGACTTAACAGAAAAGAGAGTCTCAACCAGTAAGCACATCCCCGGAGGTAAGAAGAGAAGAGTTTTCGGCGTAATTTTTATATATAATTCATGTAATATCAAAGCGGTAAACATATAGCACATTGATCAAAAATATATAGGGAAATTAGATATAAACAAAAAACAACAATTTAACTGAGCCCGAATTTTTAAACTCTAAACCGAAGTTCTGGATTTCTTATCCCCAACAGAGTCGCCAGAGCTGTCACACCTCCTTTTTTCTACGAATGTATTATACACTATACTCATGAAGGCGCATAAGGAGTTTTTCCAATTTAAGGATAGTCGGAACGGGATTAGTTATTTATGTTTTCAGAGTCGCCACTTGAGAATATAATGGTGTCCCAAGTCACCGGTTTAATCCCGAACCGAGGAAAGTTTGACTTTGTTATAGTCCGCGAACTAGAAATCCGGATAAGGAATTCTGTTAACCCGAGAGAAGGTGTTAGGCACTCCCGAATTCCGTGGTTCTAGCATGGTCGCTCAATTATTGTTTTGATTTTATCAGATTTCAATTATATATTTTAATCATGTGCAAGTATTCCGCTTTTTGAATTTTAAGAATTTGCAACGTCGTGAAAATACATCCATAACCACACCGTACTAGTACGCCTGTGGCTTAGAATATATTTCGACTTCGTTGAGAGTAGGATTTGGGTCACATAAATGTGCACCCGTTCAAATGAATGTATATTAAAATTATGCCTAGCGATGTCTATTCTTGTTATTTTTGGGAAAGATCGTGAAATTGTCTAAACGATCCTTCCGGGTCTAAAAGTTTTATAGTTATTATTTCGGGGGTCCCTGTGTTTTTTATCTTGTAACGAGTCTCGTCCCATTTCACTTTTAAAGGTGAAGACTATTTGTGTACTATATTTTCTAATTCTATTTTTTCTTCAATCGAAATGTTTATTAACAATTTTTATGTCACCATCTATTTAGATCCAGGCCATTATTCATTATTGGGCTTGGAATCTGGATTAACCTAGCATGAGTGCCCCAAGGTGCAATTAGCTACTTGAAGCCGAGCTAACATCTCTGTATTCGTTTCCACATGCATAGAAGCCATATCGACTGGATCTGGGCCTCTATTTACGACCAGGACCAAATCACTACTAGGTCCAAGGCAGATTAACATTTTTTAATAAACTAACAGAACTATAAGCAGATATTATTAAGTTCAGTATCAGAATTTAACTAGACATGCTAATACTGGTTTATATTTGAATACTATTGTTTAGTCACATCAGATTAACTAAGTCTAATCTACATATTATTTATCAGTTAAACACTACTTATTAAGATACAGAACTACCCTGTTGGGAACATTATTCTAAACCTTCAACCAAACACATTCGAATTGCAATTTGCATCACATTCATGCTTAAATTTCTGTTTTACACCATACTACTAAATTTAAACACGAGTTTCATAACTGAACCAGTTTTAATGATGCTAAGTTATTAACACGATTGAAGATTTAACTAACTCATACTTTTCGCATTAAACTGATTCAAATTTAATTAACAAAATATCTAAGCATTTGTGTATTACACGTCTGATTTCAGAGTAGTTGTAAATCTATAAGCAAATTAACTAAGTTTAAACTAGTTTTCAATTTCTAGGTGATCATTTTGGGTGATCTATTTAATATATTTCATACATTATTATCTACTACTACTATAAATCTGAATTAATTTTGTACAGTCCAGTCCTTATTACAACCCAAAGTCCTAATGAATTACATGAACTCTAATTATCAAACTATAAGACAAAACAGAATTACAAAAGGAAACTACTGCTCATTCCATTTCTTCAAACTTCAGTTACATCCAGGAGAGGTGGTAGTGTACCTGATCAGATTGAGATAAAACAATGAGTTCTAAGTGATGAAGGAGAAGAAAATCATTGATAAGCAACAACCAAGTATCAACAGCAATGGAGGCAGATTAACACAACAACTTCAGAATAGAAAACCCAGCGAATTCATCCAAAACAAGTAGAAAACCCAGCGAATTCAATCAAACAGATGGAGAACAACGAACAGAAGTCCAAAATACCACTCGAACTAACAGCAATGAAATAGTAGTAATATTTTGGTGTATTTCTAGTGTATTAAATCTTCGGAACTTCTCTAATAAGGCCTAAAGGGGCCTGTTTATATAGTAGAATGAGAGGGAAATTTGAATTAGATATCCAGATTTCTCACCCCTACTCTTTTGAATTATTTTTAGTTTAGTTTAGGTGAATTTAATAGGAATGCACTTGAACCCCTGCTAGAAGATTCTAGGGTATTCTCTATCATTCCATTTAGGTGTAAATGCCTTTATTACCCTCACTTGCTAATGTTTATTACCTATTTACCATTTAGTTATACCTAGAATGCCATGTATTATTCAACTAATTACATCAAACCCATGCCTATTTGTCTTTTGTACCCTTATTCTTTCTAAGTTATTTTCATAATACCCTTTACATATTCCCCTTTTACCCATGTGTCTTGTGTTTATTTACCCGACTACCCTTAGGTTTAATTAAGACCTTGAGCAGTCAAAAATCGAAACAGTATTTAATAAATAACCACGAATATTTAGACTTTATATTATAGCTAATTCAGACTAAGTAAACCCCTTTTCAGAAATAACCCTTTGCAAACATAGCCACAAATAGCCTTTTAATTAATCAGGGATCCATACAAATCAAAAGTCAAATTGTATTGCAATGATAGCCAACATTAAACAATTTACACATATAGCTTTAATACGACTGGTTACTCAGAAATTCAGAAGAGTCAAGCATTAAACTGTATTGCAATAATAGCTAGTATTAAACAAACTTGCAAATATAACCCTAATTACGACTAAACACTTGATTAATCAGGACTCAGAGAAACAATTTGATAATGGTTGAATCCAATTAATCAGAATATTTAATCGAACAAGATCTATCAAGCAAGAACATTAAATAACTACAAAGCATACGATTTAATCAAGTGACTTAGATCAGAAAATGAGAGCATATAGTCGATTTCAAGTACACACAGAAAAACTTTTGACATGCAACAGGTTCAGGCTAGAAAATAATGAAGATAGAACAAAGTATGCTAGAAAAAATGGGGTTTAGGGTTACTTAGCTTTTTGTTGGTTTTCTTTTCTTTCTTTCTTCTTTTTTCCTTCTTTTCTTCATCTTTTCTTTCTGATTTCTTGATTTTTCTGGTTGTTCAGAGACCTTGCTCTTTTGACTGTTGGTCTTCTAATCAAAGTCTTGGAGTCTTATTTGTTTGAATGACTCATTTTTTAGGATTAGGGTTCGATTTGGGTGGCTTTTGGTTTGGGGGGTATCCGCGGGAGTAGGGTTCCGATGAGATATTTTTTTATATTCGATGTGCTAGGCTAAGATTCGAGGGTAGGGGTTTGGATAGGGTGAAAGAGGGGCTCATGGTGGTTCTATGGTGTTGCGGGTGGAGGCTGGTTCATAGGTTGGTGGTCGCTGGCTAGGGTTCCAGCGACCTGTTATTCAAGATTTGGGGAGAAGGAAACGGATTTGGACGGAACTGGTGTGATGGGTTGATAGAGGAGAGGGGGAAGGTTCAGTGGTATGAGAAGTGGTCGGAGAAGATGACCAGAAGTGGACCACCGGTAGGGTTCCGGTGGCCCAGGTGAAGAGAGGGAAGGAAAAGTGTGGCGGCTAGGGTTTGGGGGGGTCTGATGTGAGTGTATAATGGCTGAATGTAACGGGTGGGGTATAGATATATTAAAAATATAGCAATGGTTCTTAGCCGTTGGATTAGAATAAACGAGTGGCCAGGATTCACTGGCCATTTAAATGGCGTCGTATGATTTAAATGAAGCTATCACCTCATCCGTTAGATTAGTTATTTGAACGGTTGTGATTATTTCATCTTAACGGTGTCATTTGATTTAAGTGAGGCTTTCTTTTAATCCGTTGGATGATTTAATTGGACGGTTCTGATTATTTCCATTTAACGGTGTCGTTTTAATTATTAGACAACCGTTTGTTTTGGTCCGTTTGATTTAATTTATTAACGATCCAGATTTGTTTAATTAAAGCGACGTCATTTGGTCTTGTGTATACGGCAGGCCGGCTTATTTTGGGCCTGGTCTTTGTTATGTATTAATTGGGCTGGAATTTGGCCCAAATATTTTGTATTTAATACTATGTATTGTACTTTATATTTTTGTATTTCCAAATTGTATTTATTTATTATTTTTCTGTACTTTTCTTGTATTTTATATTTGTTTTCTTCCGTATTTGTTCCCATTGTATTTATTAGCTCTTGTATTTTGTATTTTTCTTTTGATTTTCTAATTTTCCTAGTAATTATCTTATATATTTTGGTATTTTCTAATTAATTCAAATTGTATTTTTGTTTTAATTTTCTTTACTTTATTTTCAACAAATAAAAACAAACACTGATACTTCTACACAATAATCAATAAATTTCAAACAAAAATTATTTTTATATATTTATTTTGGACTTATTTGCTTGGGGCAAAAATCACATGCTCACAGTGATGAGGCTAGACTGGACACCACATAAACCTGTGCAGTTATAAATATACAACGAAAATCGAATACCAAGTAAATAACAACATGGGAAGGGGAAGCATGCTATGAGGGAATTACAATTAGCAGTAATCCAGAGTAACAGCCAAACATCTCAAAGTCCACAATGAAACAAGAAATCAATATTCAGACATAACCACAGATATCAACAACTGTTGCAGCGTGCAACCCGCTCCATAATTACCATTGTTGCGGCGTGCAACTCGCTCCACAAATACTGTTGCAGCATGCAACTCGACCCACATTATTTATCATTCATCATTTATCATTATTGCGGCATGCAACCCGATCCTCACTATCATATGTTGCGGCGTGCAACCCGCTCCTCAATTTCATGTAACAGTCTGAGTCCCCAAGCAACAGTCACAATTAAATGATACACATTAGACAAATACATAGCAAACATCCCGGCAAGGGAGTGCAATTAACAGTTCAATCGTCCCGGCAATGGAGCACAATTAATAGTTCAATCATCCCGGCAAGGGAGAATATATTAAATACTTACGTCCCGGCAAGGGAATAATCAACAATATTTTCTTTTTTCTTACTTTACATATCTTATAATTCACTTTAGTATTCTGAGCCAACGCTCCAAAGAATTTAATAATTATTTATTGTTCACACGGTGTTCACAATATATAAACATCCTCCAATAAACATGGAGTTCACAGCCAGCTCATGATAATCACATTTTTAGGACTCACGGTCATGCTAGACACCAATGTATAGATACTTGTCACAATGCCTATACATCGTACTCGATCACATAGCAATTAGCAACAAGACTCAACTCATATTCTCTCAAGCTAGAATTAGACCAAACACTTACCTCAAAGTCTTAAAATCCACTTAATCCTCAACTATCGCTTTTACGTTGTGATTCCACCTCAAATTCGCTTGAATTTAATCATAGATTGTTCAATTACTTTAATAAACACTATATGAATTGGTTTGAATGCATAAAAATGGTTTTTCCAAAGTTTTACTCAAAAATTCGCAAAATGCCCGCGGGCCCACGTGGTCAAAACTCGAGGTTCCAACCAAAATCCGGTTACCCATTCCCTTACAAGTTCAAATATATAATCTTTTTGAAATCGTACCTCAAATCGAGGTCCAACTCCTCAATTTATAGAAAACCTAGGTTCTACCCAAAAACCCCAATTTCACCTATGAAAATCCTTGATTTCAAGTGAAAAATATATTTAATGATATTAAAAGTTAAAAGAATTCAGTAAAGATATACTTACAAGTGATTTGGAAAGAAGTTTTCTCTTGAAAAATCGCCTATGGGGTTTGGGTTTTGAAAGAATAGTGAAAAGTGATGAAAATTTGCCCAAGTATAAAATTTATTGGGCTGCGGTTATGGGAATTGCGAACTAGAGTTCGCAATTGCGAACTAGTTCGTATTTGCAAAGTTAGGCCCAGATGAAAGGTTTCGCATTTGCGATCTTCGCAATTGCGATCACCCTGTCGCATTTGTGAACACAAAAAAAAAATGGAGACTATTGCATTTGCGATGGTAAATCTCGCGTTTGCGAGATTGGGTAGACCTGGGCCATCTTCGCAATTGGGAATGTCGTTCGTATTTGCGATACCGCATTTGCGAACCAGGCTTTGCAAATGCGAAGTCTACATGTCAAAAATGCATCAGCTGTGATTTAACTTCAAAAATGCTCTCGTGACCTATCCAAAACTCACCCGAGTCCTCGGGGCTCCAAACCAAATATGCACACAATCTCAAAAATATCCTACGGACTTGCTCGCGCGATCAAATCGCCAAAAACAATATTATTTACATAGAATCAAGCCTCAAAACTCATGATTTTCCTTTTGAATTTTATAAACTTTCAAACTTGAAACTTATAGTCCAAAACACGTCAAACGACGTCCGATTTCGATCAAACTTTACATAAAGTGCTTAAACAACATATAAGACTTGTACCAAGCGTTGGAACCAAAATACGAGCCCGATACCATAGTCTTTCAATCAATTTTCCTTTCTATTTTCCTTAATAATTTCAGAAAAATAATTTACTAGAAAAATTCTTTTACTCAGGTTCTAGACCTCGGATTTCGACTCCGGACACATTCCCTAGTCCCATATTTTTCTACGGACTTTCCGGGACCATCCAATCTCGGGTCCGGATCCGTTTACTAAAAATATTGACCAAATCAAGTATAATCATTTTAATATCAAAATTCTTTAAATTATTAACAGGTTTCACATATTTCAACATAAAAACTTTCCGGCTACGCACCCAGACTACACACGCAAATGGAGCCAATATAAAATAAGATTTTCAATGCCTCAAAAATACGGAACAGATGAGGAAAACATGTGATGACACTTGCTTCGATTAGCTTTGTGATATTTTTAGGGAGCACAAAAATTTGTGCCCAGTATGTTTGAATAGAGAACAACACACTCTTTATCAGTTAGATCCTTCTAGCATATGATAGAAACTTGGCAGTGTATGAAGTTATTATGCCCACTATCTTATAAATTAGAGGCTGGCATTGCACTATAGATATTTTTTTTGAGCTTAATGGGGCACCTAGATATCTTACTGGCAATTCCCCAGTCTGGATTCCTAGAAATTCTAATATTTCCTCTTGAGCAGCTTGTTAGACTCCTCCAAAGAATATAGAACTCTTGTTTTTATTAATCACCAGACCAGAGGCATTTGAGAACTCCATGAAGCACTGGAACAATCGTTTAACTGATCATATATTTCCCCTGCAAAACGATAAAAGATCATCAACAAACTTAAGTTGCAAGATTTGCATCTTTGCACACTTGGGGTGGTAGTTGAAGTTTGGGATCTGATTCAGAGTCTTTAAACTCCTTGTTAAGTACTCCATTGCCAGCACAAACAAGATTGGAGACATTGGGTCTCCTTGTCTCAACCCCTTCTTAGCATCAAAAAGTTTTGTCAGATTCCCATTAATCACTACTGTATAAGTAACATTTTCCATACAAACCATGATCCATTTCACAAATTAGTTTGGGAAGGCAAAATCATTCAGCACTTGTTTCATGAACGGTCATTCAGTTGAATCATAAGCTTTCTGCATATCTAACTTCATCATACATTTAGGTGAAACCCCTCTTCTTACGTATCCTTTCATTAATTCATGACTCAAGATAATGTTATAAGTAATTACTCTACCAGGTAAAAATGCAGACCGAATATTATCAATTAATTTATTCATAACACCTTGCAATCTCTTAGTAAATACTTTGGATAGCACTTTGTATAATAAAGTGCAGCATGAGATGTATTTACAGTCAATTAAAATATTAAATATGCGAAAATCTCTCTTCATTGTATGCTCGGAGTTGTTTATCCCACTTAAGACGTCAGCCATGACTTCGCTGTGATCTACCATTTAAACAAAGTTACAAAACAAATGATTTGTCTTATTCTCCTGTCAACTAAATTGTTCCTTTTTCAAAAAATAGTAAAACTAGTCATTTATAAAAAGTTTAAATACGTGAAAAACTTAGTTAAGACAACAGATGTAGTAATACTTAACTACTTAGGGTGTGTTTGGTACGAATGGAAAAAAAATTTAATTTTTTTTTTCTAATTTTTTATATTTTATTGGCTTAAATAATTTGAAAAATATTTTTTTTATGAACTCCTTTTTTATTTAATTAGAGGAAAATATTTTTCATATCAAAAAAAGGGAAAATATTTTTAAAAACTCTTTTTCAATCTTCCCACCCTACTCTACATCCCACTAACCCAACCCAGTCCACCCCCACCCTCGGCCCCACCCCCTCCCTACCATAAATAAAAAAATTATTAATAGCACTTTTTTTTTATGTTATAAATAATTTTTTTTTTCATTTCAACAAATGAGTATTTTCTTTTAAGATATAAAAAAGTTTTTTATTTTAAACAAAAATAGTACTTTCTTTTCATGATGTAGAAAAAATATTTTCTTTCATTTCAACAAAAATAAGTATTTTTTTTCATGATGTAGAATTAGTATTTTTTTTTCATTTAAAAAAATGTATTATATAGTACTTTCTTTTCATGATGTAGAATTTTTTTTTTGCTTCATTTAAAAAAATGAGTATTTTCTTTTTATGATGTAGAAAAGATATTTTCTTTTATTCAATAAAATGATTACTTTATTTTTGTGTTGTAGAAATGGTACTTTCTTTTCAAAAAAATATACTCCCTCTGTTTCAATTTATGTGAACCTATTTCCTTTTTAGTCCGTGCCAAAAAGAATGACCCCTTTCCTTATTTGGAAACAATTTACCTTTATGCAATGATTTATAACCACACAAAATAAAGGTGACTCATTTTACACCATAAGATCAAAAGTCTTCTCTCTTTTCTTAAACTCCGTGCCCAGTCAAATGGGTTCACATAAATTGAAACGGAGGGAGTATTTTCTTTTTAGTTATGGTGCATAGATTTCAAAGAATATTTTTTACTCTCTAATCAAATAATAAAAATTATTTTTTCGAAAAAATTTTTCACTCACGAACCATACAAGAAAAAGTAAATAATAAACTATATTTTCCATAAAAGTATTTTCTAAAAATATAACTTAGATGAAAAATATCTTCCTTCTTACCAAATACACCCTTAATATCCATATCATTAGCAATACATTTTAAGTTTGAGCTTTTAAAATGAAAAATTATTCTGCTCAAAGCATTATTCTATAATAAATCCAAAGGATTCTGATTTTAATTAATCTAATTTGTGAATCCTGACCACCAATGTATCTCCACATAATTGGCGAGTTTGGCGGTTCATGTCAGACAAAACAGTCAACAAGACAACAAGGATGTAGCATAAAACACGAGATTCTATAATTGTTCCTCCTCCCACCCCCCCAAAAAAAATTAAGTGAAGTAATAATTTGAAATTTGTGGTGTTAGGAACTTAAGGGTAAAGCTTTACGGGGCATGATTACGTGGTTATAAAAAATTTTTATTAAGCGTAAGTAAATAAAATGAAAAGTTTAAGATTGAATTATTATTAAATTTTAAAAAAAAATATTTATTTTAAAATAAACTAAAAAGAAAAATATCTTATTTAATAATCCCTCCGTTTTAATTTATGTGAACTTATTTCCTTTTTAATCTGTGCCAAAAAGAATGACCCCTTTTCTTATTTGGAAACAATTTACCTTTATGTAATGATTTATAGCCACATAAAATAAAGGTGTCTCATTTTACACCACAAGATCAAAAGTCTTCTCTCTTTTCTTAAACTCCGTGCCCAGTCAAATAAGTTCACATAAATTGAAACGGAGAGAGTATAAAATAGAGGAAATATATATATATTCACAAGTTATCATTTACTTGCTAACTCCCTCAATCAATCAATCAACGTCCCAATCAAGCACCAAATAATCAATATATAGTAGTATATAATTTCTAAGTCTGGTCCATAGAAGCTAGGGTGTTCAAACCAAAATGAAAAAAATGTTTCAAATCAAAAAGTCAAATGAAATTAATTAAAAAATTTAATTAAATTTGATATTGAGAGAAAAAAATTCAAACCAAATTGATATATCTTTTATATATACTTTAAAGACTTTATACAATATAAAATATTTTTTAAAATATATCTAAAAAAGATTTAAGATTCTCTTACGTGATGTAATATTTAGTAAAATATGAAATGCTTCATTTTTATTTACTTTAAATAATGAATTGTATCAGCACTTTTTTCACGGTGCTATTTAAATGCGTCAATCTCTTTGGTATTTCATATTTATATTTCAAGTCTATTAAATTCTTATATCTTTTTCAAATTTAAATATTTTAATAATTTAAAATTAAACGGATCTTATTATTATTAGGTATCATATTTTTTATGTTAATTGGAGTATGAAATTAGGCTAATCTTGAAAATGCACATCAATGAAAAACTATCGCTCGAGGATTAAAATAACTAAATGTATTACTAAGAAAATTCTCCCATAAAAATATTTTAATAGATCATACATTTATTTGTTTCTTCAACTCTTACTAAACGTACATTTATTTATTAAAAATTAATAAAGTAAGATTAAAATGATATTCATATAACAAAATTTTACAAAACTGAACAAATTAAAAATAATATAATTAATTTGATTTAATCTAATAAAAACCAAACCTGTCCACAAACTAGCCACATTTAAAAAGAGTTCTATTGCACGAGGAGTTGATTAGCGAAGAGGAACTGGAATAATGAGAATTGAACACATTTTGAAGACTCACTACGATTACGAGATGTAAGTTTCGATAGTAAACTCTAAAATATTGGACTTTAAAAAAAAAAAGGTTGAGCCGTTAAGATTTCACTCGCATTACTCGTCAATGGTTGATTCAGCGATATCGTAATATGGAATCAATTTCGAGCACGATTATATATAATCGACGGCTTTGAAAGACCCAACATGGATTACTCAAATTCATATATATCTAATTCCTAAGCGTGAACTGCGATCAACATTGATTGGTTATGGCCAATTACTAATCAAAATGCGTCCAAATACACTTGGTTGCTATTTTGATGGTCGTTTTAACATACCGACCAGTCTTGATCTAGTTGTCCGGTATGTTAAAACGACCATATGAAGAATTTCAAATATTTACCGACCAACTTTGGTCAAAAACATATTTTAATAATTTACTTTTACCGATCGAAGTTGGTCGGTGTATTTAAATTATGTTTTATAATTAATTATTAAATTTAAAAAATACCAATCAAAGTTGGTATGTAAATAAAAAAATATTATTTTTACAAATTAAAATTTAACTATACCGACTAAAGTTGGTTGGTAATGTTCAATCGTGGAAATTCCTTGTTCATTAACCGACCGACTTTGGTCGGTAATTGTGAATTTTTTATATTTTTTTAATGATTACCAACCAACTTTGGCCGGTAATTTGCAAAAAAATATTTTTTATTAGAAGCCGACCAATTGATCGATTTTTTAGGTTTTAATTTTGACATAAAATGCATGTTTTGGCAGTTACACCACCTACCAGCATACTAGCACACCTAATAGCAACATACAACAACAACAACAACAACAACAACAACAAATAAATACATTAAAACTAACAAATTAAATTTCAATTGAATATAAAAATCTAAAACCAAGTTATAATTTATTACAACTAGTTTAAATCTGATTTTATTTGTCTAGTTCAAAGTATATAAAAGTCAAGGAGTGTTTTCTACAATATGATCATCATCGTTTGATAAACTTTCATCTACAAGCGAATATAGAGAAGGGTCTTGTGGAGGACGAAAGAATGATCGCGGGGAGGACTGGAGGAACAATACGGGGAGGATGGGAGGAACGATCACGTGCAGATCGAACCTCTAGCGACGACTCACGAGACCAGGGCAACGGGAAAACTTTAGTAGATAGGAGAGTTCTGATCTAAGCTTGCATGCTAAGGAATTGAGCATCTATAACCCTTTCTCTTTCCTTGGCCACTTCTAGCTCGGATGTGAGCTTTGTCACAATTTCCTACATAGCAGAGAGGCTCTTCCCATTAAGTTGCTCACCTTGCGAGGAAGTCCCTATTCCTTGCATTCCGCACTTATAGCCTTGGAACTTTATAGTAGGAAGCCCGTATACCTTCCCCCATTTTGGGTCACCAGCAGAATCCATCCATTTTCTTTCAGGATTCTCGTCCGAAGGTTGGGTTAGCTCGCTCGATTCACCAGCTGGCTGAGTATGGATGAACTCATCCACATTAGTTTGGTAGCGACCCTATACGAAAATTTAAATTGAATTAGTATTTCAAAGTTATATAAAAGTAAATTAAAATACTTAAGAAAAGTAAAAGCTAACATATACAGTTGAGGCCCGGTCCTCGACCCACATTTCTTGATTTGTCTATTTCTTTTTCTTTACAATATGCGTCTCTTTGATAGCTCATCATAGTTCATTGGACGCCCCAACTTCTTTTCCTGAAAACAAATTAATTTAGTTAATAAATAGAGTAGATATACTTTGAAAATTAAAATAATTTAAGCAATCACGTACCAATCTTCTTTTTATTTTTCCTAGGCCGATCACACCTCCAGTGTGCAAGGAGCCTCCCTTCACAAACACACGAGCTTTCTTTCCTTTTTCGCTCTTCTGTAAGAACTTTGCGGCAAGCCATTGCCTTTGCAAACCACCCCATAAATTTTAAAGTAACTAGTTAGGCTTCTTGTTCTTCTTTCTAGCATCGCAGAAAGCATCCGACAATCGCTCGCGAGCTTTTATGATAAAAATTTGCAGCCACTTTCCGCTGTAGCGGTGTTACCATACACACTTGCTCTGTATTTTAAAAGTTAAATATTATACGGAAATATCATAAATATAAATTATTAAACTGCTTAAAAAATATCTATACCTTAAATTGATTGAAAATGTGCTCTTTCAGCGAGAATGGAAAATCAGTCCAAGTGGAATGAGGGCCATCATAAAACTTTCTGATGACTTTGGTGATTATACTCGTAGTCTTATTACTCAGGACGAACCTACAATTTAACAATAAAAATACATTAATAACTTAGTAAAAACGTTACAAAATAATAACGCAAAAATAACAAATAACTCTTATCTATCACCCTCAAAGACTATGATGTTCCTGCCATATTGATCATAATCCAATTCCTCGATATCATCATCATCATCGTCTGATGCATGTGTACCAGAGGCAAGTATGGACGATGTAGGGGGTCAGAGCTATTACCTAGCAGGCAAAGACCTGAAATAGATGGAGTCGCTGATGGACCCCAAGTGATTGTGATACTGATGGATGTGACCCGAGTGACTGTGACATGGATGGATGCGATCCATATGACCGTGATATTTAGGGATATGATATAGATGGTTGCGATCCACATGGTCGTGAGGCTGCAGAACTATATATCGGACGTATAGTCCTATGGTCATGTGATGAAAAACCTAGTGTCTGGATGAAGGTGTAGGGCTCGTGATGCCGTGAAGCTCAGTATAGCCGTGGGGTGGAGGATAAGACATAGGCATCTCTAAAGATGGTAGAAAGAGGGAGTATTATTATCTACCCTCTTCTTTCCCTTCCTAGCCTTTTATTGACCCTGAGAACCGTTGGGGTCATTGTTACCTTGACCCTTGCTTGCCATCTGCATAATATAATACACGTTTAGATTGAAATATATAAGAAACTAGCTATAAAACGAGAGTGCCTTAAAAAACTAACCTTTTAAAGCTCATCAACGTATTATATTTATATATATATATATATATATATATATATATATATATATATATATATATATATATATATATATATATATATATATACGCTTCGTTGTACTACTTTAACTACATACATAGTATGTTATAGTATATGTTAGTGTATTCATAATTTTATCACAAAACTGTTAACGAATTACATTATATTATTTAGATAGTAAATATATAAGTGATTCATAATTTTAACCAATGTTGACCTAATAACCAACCAACCTTGGTCGGTTATTTTACATAAATTAAAATATACCGACCAAAGTTATTCGGTAAATGCTTCCACTGAATTAACCGACCAACTTTGGTTTGAATAAAATTTCTTTAAATTTTATAAAATATTTTTAATAATAATATAACTATTAAATTTTAAAAATTGGGTCCACATTACCGACCGAAGTTGATCGGTATCAACTTGTTGACCAACGTTGGTCGATATTTTTTAAAAATAAATATAATTTTTTTTCTGTTAATTTCCGTCTAACTTTAGTCTATTTTTTTGACCGATCAACATTGGTCGGAAAATTTTGGTCCGTATTTTCCGAATTTCTAGCCGTGGTGGTCCATATATACTGCGTTCCTATTTATCACGTGCGACCGTATTAGAACCTATAATTAATTAAGTAAAAGTTTACTCTCTCCAAATTCCCTCCGTTTTACTTCATTAACTGTCTTTAATTCACTATAATCTTACATATGTCTGAATATTTCTATGAAAAAAGCCGTGCTATTAAAAATAAAAACTTTAAAAGTTAATTTCCTAAAAAAAAATCAAATTATCATCATTGCCAAATGAGTATACGATGTACTAGTACAATAATTGAGACTCCAAGGTGGTTGCTTCTCCGCCAGCTACAGCTGGGAAAACTCATGAGATGAGCGAGCTCTATCAACTTTCACCTTTTTAGTCAGCTGTGAGTGAACAAATCAAGAATTGCTTTAATTTGGAGAACAAAGATTAGATATGGCGATGGAAGAGCCACTGCTGGATGTGAATAATAAGGTAGTGTTGGTGACAAGGAAAATGTTTGGGGACGAGGTGAAGCAGGTGAGTCGGATAGCTATGCCGATGATAATTGTGACTGTCTCACAGTACCTTTTGCGAGTTTCACCAATGATAATGTTGGGTCATCTTGGTGAACTTCAACTTTCTAGTGCTTCTATTGCTACTTCACTTTCCAATGTTACCGGCTTCAGTCTCCTTGTATGTCAATCTCCTTAATTAATTCTATCTCTTTTTCCATTCTTGCACTTTTTTCAATAGATTAATTTAATCTGTGGAACAGTTTGGCATGGCTAGTGCACTGGAGACTCTATGTGGGCAAGCATATGGAGCAGGACAATATCAAAAACTTGGAACTTTTACTTATGGTGCAATTATTTGTCTATTCATTGTATGTATACCAGTTTCTGTTCTCTGGATCTTCACGGATAAGCTTCTTATATTGATGGGTCAAGATCCTGCAATCGCAACTGAAGCTGGAAAATACGCGATTTGGCTCATTCCTACACTATTTCCATATGCTATTCTTCAGTCGCTTGTCCGGTACCTGCAGTCACAGAGTTTAATCCTACCAATGCTTTTGAGTGCTGTTGTATCTTTATGTCTTCAAGTGCCGGTATGTTGGGTTTTTATATTCAAATTGGGTTTGGGGAATGCTGGAGCAGCAATGTCAATTGGTTTAGCCTATTGGTTGAATGTGATCTTGCTTATGCTTTATGTGAAGTACTCATCCACTTGTGCAAAGACTCGGGCTTCATTTTCTAGAGATGTTTTTCTGACTATAGGGGACTTCTTCCACTTTGCTATCCCATCTGCTGTAATGGTTTGGTAATTAATCTCGATAGCAAAACATATCGTATATTCGTTCATGATCGAGTTTAGACATGTTTCTGTCTCTTGATCCCTAATATATTACTTCAACTTTTTTTGTTACGATTGTTATAGCTTGGAATGGTGGTCGTTTGAACTAATCATTCTCCTCTCTGGCCTGTTGCCAAATCCAGCGCTAGAGACTTCCGTTCTGTCCATATGGTATGCTTCCTTTTATCACTTGGTGTATGTTTGGTAAGACGGAAAATATTGTCCCAACGAATAAGTCATTTTTTGGAAAATGACTTATACTAAACACACTCTTAATCTTTGTCTGTTTATTTGTTTTTTTTCCATCGGATGTCTGTAATGATCATATACTGATGCACTTTTCATGGTCTAATCTTCTTGGAGAGTAGCTTTACAACCACTTCAGTGCACTACCATATACCTTATTCTTTTGGTGCCGCTGCCAGGTTTGATCCTGTCTAATCAACCAAGCATTTATCTGATTACGTTAGAAGTATTGAGATAAATAAATATTGCAGCACTCGGGTTTCAAATGAACTTGGAGCTGGGAGGCCACAGGCCGCTAAAGTTGCTCTAGGCGCTGTGCTAATTCTTTCTGTTGCTGAGGTTATTCTTGCAAGTATTTCTATATTCACGGTCCGCCATGTATGGGGCTATGCATTTACCTTTGAGAAAGAAGTAATCACTTATGTAGCAGAAATTACTCCTATTCTTTGCATCTCAATCATCATGGATGGCACCCAAGCTGTATTATCAGGTTATCCTTTTGATCATCCTCCTGCATTGAAATATTTTAAGTTATAAACACTAACTGTTAAACAAATTTTATTCCATTGATTCAATTTAACAAGTTATATCAAGTTAAAAGTACATGTTGCTGTAGGTCAACTTAACTTGGTGGTGTAAATTTATGTAATGTCAATGCAGAGAGCTTACCGCTTTTCTGAATCTTAACTTATATATAATTATAGTGTAAAGAATTTTTAAACCGTAAGTTCGATTTAATAGGCTATTGCAGTTCAACTTTTACACTTACAACAACAAACCTAGTGTAATCCCACAAGTGGGGTCTGAGGAGTTAGTGTATACGCAACCTTACCTCTACCCTATGAAATAGAAATGATGTTTCTGATAAACCCTCGACTCTTTTACACCATTACAGAAGATCAAAATTTCGTCAAACAGAAAACAAAAATGTCTTCTGATTCCTTTTGAAGTGACTTGCTCATTGTATCAGGAGTTGCTAGAGGAAGTGGGTGGCAGCATATTGGAGCCTATGTGAATCTTGGATCATATTATTTGGTTGGAATTCCAACGGCTCTATTGCTGGGATTTGTCTTGCATCTAAAAGGCAAGGGCCTTTGGATTGGATTAGTGGCTGGAGCAACTGTGCAATCTATTTCGCTTTCCCTTATCACAGGCTTCACCAATTGGGAAAAACAGGTTCGCAACTATTCAACTCTTATACGTTGTTTTGTAATTGGTGTGGCACTTTCTTTCGTATATTGTTACGTGTCCTACACAGGCTTGAGCAATCTCACCTCATGAGCTGATTTTTGGGTTTGAGTTAGACCAAACATTCAGTTTCTTATTAGTTACTGCTTATGTCACTCTTCAAATCATGAGAGAATATGAATTATGATACTATTTGAATCAAATAAACTTAGGACTAGGAGGAATGTAAAAGCTACTTTGTGGAACTTGAACATTTGTGCATTTGGATGTTACAGGCCATTGAAGCAAGACAGAGAATTTTTCGTGGAAAGCTTGCTGTTGAAAATCAGTTCATAGAATGAAAGAGCACATGCAGATGCTATAACATATCGAAACAAACCTTCGACTTGCTACGATTTAGCGAGAATCACCAGTCATCATAGTACCAATTGGACAATTTTTAAAGTGATCAGCCTCTCAGATGTTAATGGACAACTTTAGCAGAACAGCTCCAGATACAACGATTTTCTAGTTTCCTTAAACATGTTGTCTCCTACATTATTTGTCAGGTTAAGTTGAATTTGTTTTGCTTTGCTAAATCGTTTGGCTGCGGCTTCTTGTAACTTGTAACACAATCTTTTTGTTTGAATAAGACAGAAAAATAACCACAAATTATTAGTATTTGGTTAAAAAAGAGTTACCTTTTCTAGAACATCTCCTTCACAAATGTTTTATATATAGTTTGTTCTTGAGTTTGCTGAATTTTACTAAGCTAGCTTTCAATTTTCTTAAAAGAACCACCCCATTTTCTGGGTGGGAGTATTAGTTATTGTTTAGCCAAAAATTTATGCTTGACTCACCCTCAGATCCTATTTAAGGTTGAGCAACCTCAACCTTTTACATGTTTTCCTATGTGAGTGCAGAATTACAGTGACAACAATCTGTTGTTAGATGGAGGAGTCCTCCATGTACAAAACTTCCTTCCTATTCACACAGATAGATTATGTCATAATTTTGACAAAGTTACAGTATAAGCTTTCAAAAAACTAAGCTATACCTTGTGTTCGCTTGTCTGATTCTGTATATGGATTCTGTCTATTCTTGAAAAAGAAGTACTCTGTCCCCACCCCATATACAAATAATGATTAATTAAATCTAGAAAATTGTTTTCTTGCCTCTTCCCCCACCAATGCTTGCTAAGAGTAATAAAATTTATGTATTCCCATTTGACCCCCAAAGGATCTCCGAAAGAACTCCATCTTCTCCTTGCCATATCACTACTTACTACTAATTACATGTTCTATAGTCTCAGTGCTAGGATTTCTGCAGCAGGAGCATCTTGATATCAACTGTTAACCAAATTTATGAACGACCTCATCCTAATTTTTCATGCAGATGCAACTATGAAGTCACCCTAAGTTATACTCCGTAACAATTAAATTTGATTTGTGGTTTTAAAGATATAGGGCCGCCATAGATAATTAGTGTGTGTTCTCTTATGGTAGTCATTTCTGATAGTTGCAATTTTAATATCATTGCATGCCTGCTTATTTATGCTTATTTATGGTACATATGTCTCTTATGTATAGATAATTTTTATGCGTTGTATGATGGAGTAACTAATGGGTTTTTGTTTTGTTTGTTTGCCTTTCTTTTCCATGTGCCGAGGGTCGATTGGAAACAGCCTCTCTGCCCTATCGGGTAGAGGTTAGGCCTGTCTACATATTACCCTCCCCAGACCCCACCTTGTAGGAATATACTGGGTTGTTGTTGTTGTTGTTGATTTAAAGATATGTGATTTACTTCAATACTAATTAATAATCAAGAAATGTGATATTACCCTCCCCAGACCCCACCTTGTGGGAATATACTGGGTTGTTGTTGTTGTTATTGTTTTAAAGATATGTGATTTACTTCAATACCAATTAATAATCAAGAAATGTGAAATATAAATGAAAAAAATAAGTGAATCAAACCAGTGTTACTTAAGCAGTTTTGACCTCGAGCTTAGTGACCTCGAGATTAACCAAGAATAGTAAAGTAAGAACAATAAAGCAAAAGGACAGCTCTGACGAACAATAAGCGAGAAAAGTAGGATAGTATATTATTTACCAATAATTAGATGATGTTACAAATGATTGGGGTGCCCTGTATATAGAGCCCATTTGGATTCATTTAAAAAAGTAACTTTTTAGTAGAAATAGCTTGTAAGCCAAAAAGCAATAAGTTGGGGTTGTCTAGCTTATTGCTTTTGACTTGTTTTAAGCAAGTTTAAACTTATTTTAAACACTTTTTTTGACTTTCCCAAACAATGAAATAGCTAAAAAGAGCTTAAAAGCTGGTTTGAACAGCTTAAAAGCCAATCCAAACACCCTCATAATAGGAAACCCTAAGTAAGATACATTTCTATTTACAGTAAGGAATATTATTAGTACAGTTGTCTAACCGCTTAGTACGGAATCGTACAATTCTATTCCGGGATATGTGCCATGATCTTGGGGACGTGGCAGGAATCTCACTTATTCTATTAGAAATCCATAACGATATTATTTCGAGGCCAAGCGTACTCGATTTTGGTATTCACCGCACTCCGATTCTCGGGCCTTGCATCATATCTTCGAGCTCAAGTCTGATCCTTCGGGCTCAAACTTGACCTTGCTTGAACTCGGGCTTAAGGCAGTCCTCGAGTCTATAGATCGAAGGCATATGATTTTGACCGTATACACATAGTTCTCGCGTTTTTTAGAGTAGGTCAATAAGAAACGATTTGCTCTTTGATGCTCAGATACCTCGGTCCCAGTGTCAATCTCGTGATGTGAGCGGCTGAAGTGACTGAAAGGTCGCTTTCATGCAGTTCCCAAAGTCATTAATTGGAGGCAACTGACGACTGACTATTTGGCTTCCCTAATACACATAAGTGACTTCAATAAATAGGCCAACTTCATAATTTTTCAAACTTTATCTCTCTAATCATTTTCAAAATCTCATTAGCTCCTTCAACTTCTCTAGTTCATTATTCTCTTTAATTTTTCCTTCATCATCAACCCTTTCTCTTTGAATTTCTACACCATAATTGCTAAAATATCTAAATCTATTCCCAAAAAAGAAAAAAGCTTCTTCATCATTGCGATCATCCAGAAGTAAAATGGTGGTTCCACCTCGTATCGAGGAGTGTATTCCCCCATCGTGTGAAATAACCTCCGATTTTAAAATCGAGAAACCTCTATCAACACCAGGCCGATGTGAGCCCATGTCTCGATACATTTGTTTGATAGCCAAAGATGAGCTCCAACAGGTGAAAAATGACTGAAACTGGGAGAACAATGTTGTAATCCCTTCCCCCTGAAGATGACATCACTACTCACAAAGCAAGGTACATAAGAGTGAACACCTACCCATTCACGTTGGGCCCTGGCGATCGAGCATTGGGTCCCATTGATCTAGTTATTCTTGATTTTTGCCAACAATACCAAGTGATGCTTGGACAGATATATCCTTCATTCTGGCGCATCATTAATCTGATCAAATTCTTCCCAAAATAGGTCGAGGGAATGCTTTTTACCCTCGATCATCTGATCAGGGTATACATTCTTTATCTCTATTGAGGTGGCTTGAAAAATCTACAATGCCGATCCACGAAATCTCTCTTCTAAAGCATCAATGAAGACAAAGATCGGGGTGGATGAGCCAGTTTGTACGAGTTAGGACCTCCGATCTTATACCTGTTGAGGGGATGCCATTCCTCGAAGAATGGAAATTCATATAAGTCCATATTTGTCAATAATGACTTTATGCCGTATTTTTCCTTTCCTTTCTCGACTTTCTCTTTTTTCTCGATCTAACCCTTTTCCAATGGTGTAGATGTTGCTTGGTATCCTGGTGCGTTCCCAAATCTCGAAAGTTTGGTCCAGAAGCTGGTCTCTACTTCTTCGTATGCGGAGCAGAGCTAGGGTGATTTGGCCAAAGGTCGATGGGAAGCTAAAAACCATGGTGACTCCTCTTGTTTACTTTTTGTGTTTCTCATAGGAATACTTACTTTGTCTTTGGAGACGTTGTTGCTATGCGGCCGCCCTCGCCCAGTGAAGAAGAGATCCCAAAGTTTTCCAAAGAAAAGAAAACAAAGACGGGGTCGCTTGCAATTTCCCTGAAGCTAAAGAAAAGCAAGACTCGAAAGCCTAAGAATGATACTATGGTCATATCTCGAGGAACGACCTAACGCCTTAGGGACGAGGAGAAAGAGAGGGAGGACGATGACTGCCTGTTAGTAGTTCAAAGAGGAAGCATTGATGCTTCAAAGTCTACCGAGCCGATGATGGCTGATGCGATACGTTCTAGGAGTGAATAAATCTCCAATGGGAGCTCGAACAAAGTCCCCGAGACATCAGACAACAAAATAGCACCTCGTCCTGGAGGTCATTTGGAGGGTGAGACCGAGGAACCCGTTCCCGAGGCCCTTCAAAGAGAGGAGAATGCCCCGAGTGGATCACTTAGGGTAATTAATGTGGATGAGTCATCGCCTAGTCCTACATTTTTCGAGGGGCAATTCTGAGATGCTCGGAACATGATAACTCCTCATGTGGGGATGAGCCACAAAGGGCATGATATCTTTTATGAGTGCCTTGCAGGGATCGAAGTGGCCCTGATCCAGATGCTTCTTGTATCTTTGATGAGGCCCATCAGCTCCTTAAACAAGTAAGTTTCTGTCCTTTAAGGCCCGGCAAGAACAGACCGAGCTTATCGAAAAGGTAGTATACCCTTTTGAGGTTTTGTTATGCATTATCCCAACTGATCAGCTAACATTTTAACTCTATAGGCTCAACAAAAGGGCGAGCTGATGGAGCATTTCCGAGTGGAGCTCAAGATGAAGAAGGACTAGAACCTAGTGTGGAGGCAAGGCACGGACCATTTCGCCTCGGAGAAAGATACTCTTCGGGAGCAGTTGGCTTCAATTGAATGCTAGCTTCAAAGTGTGAAGGAGGAGAGCCTGACTTGGAGCCGCAAAATTGAAGAGCTTGAAGCTAAATATGTTGCTGAGCTTTCCAAGGCCAAATCTAACGCAGAGGCATTTATATTTTTGTACCGAGCTGACGCTGAAGCAGCTAAAACCTAGGCAAATGAGATCTCTGCTGCGGACGAAGTCAAGCTATATTGGGCACTTGACCAAGCCAGGTGAGACTCCTAGAGAGAAACGCTCGAGGAGGTGCATGCTCGCGGCTTCGATCACTCAGCCGATATTGAAAAGGAAAAGATATTGGAAGAAAAGGTTGTCGCTTTGCTTTCTGATGATGCGGATTAAACCAGTGGCTCCGAGAGTAGAGGAAACGAGGATGATGTCCCAAAAGATGAGCTCCGAAATATACGACTCCCGAAGATGCAGCTGCCAAAGATGTGGCCTTAGAGTAGGTTTAGATTTCTTTATTTTGTTTCAGTATTTTTGTGCAAGGAGCCCTTGTGGGTATTGAAAATATACTGCATAAAACATCTCTTGTTAATATAAAGGACCCTCTTGCTTTATCTTTAATTTGTGTTGAATTCCATTTCGTCTTCATCTGTGAGATGTTTTATTGTATAACACTAATGACCAGTCAGAATACTAGACTTTAGAACATAATAAACCCTTAGGTTTTTTGTTGATCGACATAATACCTCTTAAGGTTTTAGTTAATCCTCAAGCTAAGCTTAAACTGATTTGGTATGAGCTCGGTATAATGGGACTCTTAAGTCCGAGTTCAGTGAGATGAGGTCTCAAACCCTATATGTTTTTGACCTTAGGCTCTTTTAAGTTGGCCCTTAGGCTCTTATATATCGTCCCTTAGGCTCATTAAGTTGGGCCAGTTCGGCCTTTAAAACGACCATAATTATTTCCTCTTTTCGGGTAAAAGACTTAGTAAAAATTTATCTATGCCTTAACATGTATTTTTTGTACCCGTTGGGTTTTTCGAAGGTTCGACAGATCAGAACCTTATTAGTAATTTGTTTATGTAAACATAATCGAATACCTCTTGAGGTTTTTTCAAAGGCTGATGTTATCGAAGCCTATAAATTATTCGAGGGATAATTTTATCGAAGCCCTTTATCTTTTATTTTGTCGAGGGTAGCCTAATTTAACCGGTTTTTTCAAAGTGTTTGATGTCCTTTAATTTATGGTGAAAGTAAAATGTCTTCGAGTCGCATTATTTTGGATGTACCCTTTTTATATGACCATAGACTTTAATATGGTTGTAGCCTTTAATATGGCTGAAACATTCGGGAATGTCTCTTGGACTTGTTTCTCGATAACCTTTCAAACTTGTTCGAAAGGTTAGTCTTAGAGTATGTTCGTGTTGGCCTTTGTATCAAGGGGATGCCTCTTTTTTGAGTTTTCAATGACTCAGATCTACTGACTGTCGATGATAGTCCTTGAGTATCGAGGGTGCATTCGAGCTCTAGTTCTTAAGTCGTTCCCCGTAGGATTATAAGTATAGAGCTAGTATAATAGTATATTTCTTTGAGACACAAAGTGATTTTGAGATAAACAGAATGCTTCATCAAATAACTGATACATGCGTACATGTTTTGCCGTTGAGGCTCGACTATTCTATATGGACACGGTTCATCTGACAGTTTGGCCCATTACAAAGTTCTCTTATCGAGGCCTTCTTAGGCGTAAAGTATTTTCCTTAAAAATATTACCTTCGAGGGTGATGCCCCCAGTATTTGAGGTTTATTGAAAAGAAGCCTTGGATACTATAGAGTTCTCCTTAGGTAGCATATTGTTGTTTCATCCTTAAAAACCTTGCCGGTAAAATCCATTTAGGACAAAATTCGATCTAAGGGAAAAAGAGTGCAACACATTCTTTAAAACCTAAGGCCTTCGTGTGAAAAGGTGCCTTTGATATTTTTGATCGAACACCTGCAATGAGTTAGTTTCAAATCCAAATGGACAAGAAATATACATTCATATTTTAGCAATATTATTGTTTGAGCAACGATACGTTCCAATTGTTAGGCAGTTGTTCATCTTCCATTGCACGAAGTTTTTCTCATCCTTTGCCGACAACTCTGGGGACTCGGTACGATCCTTCCCAATCCGAGCCCAATTTCCCTTCATTCGGTTATCGAGTATTGAGGATGACTTTCCATTGAACTAAGTCCCCAATACCAAAGTATCGAAGGTTAGCCCTTTTATTGTAGTTGACGTGCCCCTTTTATTCTCGCAAAATCGGGTTTCGAAATTTCTCGGACAACGCTTTTCCATGAGGGTAGGGAATTGGATTTGAAAGAGTCGCCGCCTAATAAAATTAAGATTCGTTAGGGAACCCAAATCAATTAACTTAAACAACCGGTCTACGTCACCTGATATCGAGTTAGGGCTAGAAATTACCTTGAAGAGAAGGTGTTAGGCACCCCTCAAGGTCCACAATAGTGGGTCCCGACCAAACTTAAATTAAGAAAATTAGTCTTAAAGGGGAAGGAAACAATTTGGACAAATACAACATTCAGTTTATTTCAAACAGGAGTATAAGGGGGGTCCTACGTTTTTAGGCTATAGGATCATTCCATGCAATTTTTGCAACTCCCTCAAGGAGTGGGGGGGGGGAAGGTAGGTTTACTCATAGTATTAGCGCATGGGTTATCATCTCCTTTACTACCTAATTACTATTTGTAAGTTATTGGGACCTCAATTTGGGATGGTTCTAGACCAACCAATGTTAATTAAAAATGTAAAATCTAGGCGACATACAAAAGCAAATAGGACTGTATATCAGATAGTATATTCTTTACCAATGATTATATAATGTTACAAATGAATGGGGTGCCCTGTATATAATAGGGAAACGTTAAACAAGATACATTTCTATTTACAGTAAGGAATATTATTAGTACATTTAAACGTGAACCCATGCTTACCCAACTAAACCCACTTCTTGGGATTCTGACTGATATATCAAGATATGGCATCTCCAGTGAGACTCCCTATAAACATATTCATGCAAATCCTTTCATCTTTACCAACTCCCACGAGCTTATCACTGTATGTTCTCAAATGTACTTTTGGGTCACCCCGTTCTGTCAAACATCTTGAACTTGGAGGTTTGTAACCCTCTGGCAGTTCCACGTCTGGATGAATGCAAAAATCCTCAGAATTTAGAACTTAAATTCTTTTGCCTCCTTTAACACCCTGTACTCGGCTTGTGAGCTTCTTGAGTTCCTCTGCCATGTTATTAATGAGCAGGTCCTTCTCGGTGGATTTTGGAGTGTATGAGATTGACACGGTGGAGTGAGGTAAGGATTCCACATATATATGATTGTTTTGGTAGGTGCTGGGGGTTGGAGCATAGTAGTGACCATTAATTGAATTTTGCGGATCAGGGATAGGTTACGCGGTATTTTGTGGAGTATGTGGTAAGTGGTTTGTGGGTATTGAGTGGGAAGATTTTGATGTTGACGGGGAGTGGGTATTGGTGGAGGATTAGGATTTTGGGGAGGTGTTGCCTGTTGATAGGGAGCAGGAGGATTTTGGGGACGTTGGTTTGGTGTGTTTTTAAGAGGTGTTGGGTTTTGAGCATTTTGTTGGTTAACGTTGTGAGCACGTGATTTTTGCCCCAAGAAATTAATTCCTTGATTGCAATTAGTTTGATTAGTGTATATAAAATACCAGTGTTTGTTTTAATAAAATGAAGGAAATTTGAAATGAAATACAAAAGAAAACTAATTGGAAAATATCACAAAAATATAAGGTAATTACTAGGAAATTGGAAAATTAAGGAAAAAATACAAAAATTTGAAAATCAAAGAAAAAATACATCAATATAAATATACAAGGAAACTAAGTCTAATATACAATGGAAAATACAAGAAAGCTAAATAAATAAATACAATTCAAAAATAACAAATATACCAGATACAATTTGAAATACTAAGGAATTGGGCCAAAAACACAAATTATTCAGCCCAAAACAACACAACATAAACGAGTCCCAAGGTCAAAAGACCGGCCAGTCTCACAAAATATCAAATGACACCGTATAACACACCAAATCTCGGCCGTTGATACAATTGATCAATGGTGCAAATAAGGCGGTGGCCTTGTGAATGAAATGACATCGTTAAGGAAAGGAATCAGGGCCGTTCATCTCGTTGATCTAACGGATGAGACCAGAGTCTCATTGAAACAAACAACATCGCCTAAGCAATTTAATCTCAGCCGTCTATCTAGTTGATCCAACGGACATGAGAAAGGGTTCATTAAAACCATACACTATCGTTTTAAGGGCTAATTGATCTGGACCGTTCAATTAATTAAATCCAACGGTTGTTAAAAACTAATACAATTTTAATATATATCCCAGACCCCCGTTCATTTCCTATCATTATACACACACACACTCCTCACAAATGAAAACCTAGCCACCCCTTTTCCCTCCCCCTTCTTTCACAAGGCCACCGGAACCCTACCGGTGGTCATCCTTCTGTCACCATCTCTGGCTCAGGCTATCACCTGAACACGCTTCTCCTTCTTCTAACACCTAATCTCCATTAACCTCACCCAAGAAAACCCACGAGTCTCCCAGTCTTGAAATTTCGGCCGCCGGAACCTTAGCTGGCGACCACCAAACTATGAACCAACCCTTCACCTTAACACCCTAGAACCACCATAAAATGATCTTTCACCCCATCCTAGTCCCATACCTCGAATATACCCCAAACTTTTTGAATATCAAAATATATGTCTCCGGAACCCTACTCCGGCGAACACCCAAAACCAAAACCCCTCAAAAACCTCATACTGGGTCTCTGAATATCCTTTTACACATCCAAACCAGACTTCCAAGAGTCTGTTTGGAAGATCTATCATTTAAGAGACTCCAAGTCTCTGAAACGCTGCAAAAATCAAGAAAAAGAAGAAAGAAAAAGAAAGAAAGAAGAAAGAAATAAGAAAAGAAAGAAAGAAAAGAAATAAAGAATAGGAAAAAGAAAGGAAAAGATGAAACCATAAAGCTAAGTACCCTGAAACCCGCCTTTGTTCTGTGGTTCTGTGTTCTTATCTGTTAAAACTTGGATCTGTTTAGAAAAATCTCTATACATGTTTACAATTGATTAAATACCCAGAACTCTTCTATATTCTCTGCTTTGTTCTTTTGTGTTCACATTTGTTGATAACTTGAATTTACTGCATGTATATGCTTGAAATGGACTAAATGTTCTTAGTTCTGACTATAACTATCTGTAAATCATATGCTATGAGTTGTTTTATGTTATTGTTCAATATATCATGTCTCGACTAGGATTTTGATTAATTGGCATTCAACCATTATCAATTTTTCTCTCTGAGTTCTGATTAATTTTAAAGTTAGTCATAATTAGGGCTATTTATGCAAGACTACATAAAACTGGCTACACTTGCAATATGATTTATATGTTTATTTCTTCTGAACTTCTGAGTGCTTAGACACATTTAGCTTATATGTGTAAAATGTCTATTGTGGTTACATTTGCAACACAGTGTGAGTCTTTGATTTTGTAAAGTTTATTTGTGGCTATCTTTGTAAGATTGTTAATCTTGAAAAGGTTACCTAGTCTAAAACTGGGCTAAAATTTAAAACGAGTCTCAGAGGTTATATTTTAAATATGTTAATTACCCCAAGTCTTGGCAGACCTAATGATAGGTCGGGTAAATATCATTGAGTGTAAAGGGTAAAAGAGGAAAGGGAATTGGTATTTTTGTAGATTTCATAAAGGTAATGGGGGTATGAATGACTTTAATACCTTGTTTTACTGAAAATACATAAACAATAAGGGGTAGATTAGGCATATTTAAAAGGCAATGTGTAATAAACCTTAGCAAGTGAAGGTAACTAGGTCAAATCCCCCTAATAGAACAATAAGGAATAACCTAGAACCTTCTAGCAGAGATTCAAGTGTATTTCTGTTAGAATTATGCTATACTTAAATGATTGAATTTAAAAGAGTTGTGGTGGGAAATAGGAATAACTAATTCAAACTTCCCTCCTAAATTCATTCTATAAATAGCTGTTTCAAGCCTGAAAAAGGGGTATACAATTGGAGGGGAAATATTTACTCCGAAAGGTTTCTGATTTTTTTAGAGTTAGAGATTTCGATTTCTGGAGTTCAACTCTTGGTTCCAACTTTTAAGAGAGAATTTAAGAATACTACCGGTCTTCTCTCTTAGCATACAGTTCGAGTACTATTTCTGGAATCTTTGTTGGTTGTTCCTCTGTCGTGTTACTTCAACTTTGCTTGGATTTCCATTTACTCGAGTTATTTGCTGGTTTACCTGCTGAGTTTTGAGATTTGCTGTGTTAATTGCTCCTGCTCGTTATTGCTTATCGCCATTGCTGTTGTTGATTTTTCCTTCTTCTCCAAAACCTAGAACTCATTGATTTGCTTTCGAATCAGGTACACAACTATGTCCTAGAGATGTAATTGAGTTGCCTGTTGAAGGAATAAAATATTAGCCAGTTCTAGTTACTCAATTATATATGTTCGTTCTTTCATTATGTAGTTTTAAATACTTAGATCTTTGTAATTCATTAGGAACTGTTTGTAATAAGTGTTGGACTGAGCGAGTATGCTTTTAAATTTAGTAATAGTAATAGTGATACAAACAATAAGTTAAATAAGTTAGATAGAGAATTATCACATAAATATAAAACTAAAACTGGCTAAAACAGAGTTAATACACTTAGATTTATACATGTTCTGAAATTAGACATGTAATACTAGTACTTAGCTATTTTGATAATTGAGCTCCGAATCAGAATCAATTAATTCAAAAAGGCATGAGTGTTGAATTCTAAATCATGTTACTGTTTTAACATTACTGAAACTAGATTAACTATAAACTTGTATTCAACTTCGTAAAATGGCAATATGAAACATATTTGTAATGTGAGCATGCTGTAGTTAAAAAATACAAATGTTGTTTTCACTTAAAGTAGATAGATAATTTTGCAAATAGTGCCTCAACCGATAGATAATTCATAAATTCGTACTCTGTTAGTTTAGTAGTTAAACATTAACAAATTGATTAAGCTAATATTGATATAATTAGTGAATTAGGGCGTATGATGTTCCTTAGATAGCATTCCGCACTCGAAACAAGCACTATAGGTTTTTGGTCATGTCATTCAGGTTGACCAATGCCCCAACATTATTTATGGAGTTGATGAACCAAGTGTTCAAGCCTTATCTAGACTTATTCGTGATTGTCTTTATTGATGATATCCTGGTATACTCCCACAGTCAGGAGGAGTATGAGCAGCACCTTAGAATGGTTCTTCAGACTCTAAAGGATAGTCAGTTGTATGCTAAGTTCTCGAAGTGCGAGTTCTTGTTCAGTTCAGTTGTATTTCTGGGTCTTGTAGTATCAGTAGAAGGCATTCAAGTAGACCCGAAGAAGATCGAGGCAGTCAAGAATTGTCCTCGACCGGCTTCAGTGACTGAGTTTCAAAGTTTCTTAGGGTTAGTAGGTTATTACCTTCAGTTCGTGGAGGGGTTTTCATTTATAGCTTCCCCGATAACCAGGTTGACCCAGAATGGTGCCAAATTTATCTGGTCAGACGAGTGCGAGGAAAGCTTTCAGAAGCTCAAGAGAGCTCTGACTATGGCACTGATATTGGTTTTCCCACAGGTTTAGGTCCTTATACAGTTTATTGTGATGCTTCCCGTATTGGGCTCGGTGCAGTATTGATGCAGGATAGAAGCATCATTACTTATGCTTCGAGGCAGTTGAAGATCCATGAGAAGAATTATCTAGTCCATGATTTAGAGTTGGCAGCCATTGTTCATGCTTTGAAGATTTGGAGGCATTACTTATATGGTGTCACGTGTGAGGTGTACACTAATTACAAGAGTCTGCAATACCTGTTCAAGCAGAAGGTGTTGAACTTGAGGCAGCAAAGGTGGTTAGAGCTATTGAAAGATTATGATGTTATTATTTTGTACCACTTAGGGAGAGCCAATGTGGTGGCAGATATATTGAGTAGGAAGTTAACCAACATGGGTAGTCTTGCTTATGTTTCGGTCAGCCAGAGACTACTTACTTTGGATATTCTGGTATCGGTTTGTGAGGTTGGAAATTTCTGAGCCTAGACGGGTATTAGCTTGCACGGTCGCTCGTTCTTCATTATTGGAGCGTATTTGTGATCGGTAGTTTGATGATCCTCATTTGTGTGTCCTTAGAGACACAGTGCAGCGTGGAATTTCCAAGAAGGTGACTTTAGATGATGATGGTGTTTTGAGATTGCAGGGGCGAGTTTGTGTGCCCAATATCAATGGGATTCGAGAGTTGATCTTAGCGGAGGCCCATAATTCTCGGTATTCTATTCAACTTGGGAGCCGTGAATATGTATCAGGACTTGCGGCAACATTATTTGTGGCGTAGGATGAAGAAAGACATTGTTGCATATATGGCTTAGTGTTTGAATTGTCAGTAGGTTAAGTATGAGCATTAGAGGCCTGGTGGTGTATTTCAGTGGATTGAGATTCCCGAGTGGAAGTGGGAGAGGATTACCATGGACTTCGTTACTGGACTTCCAGTGACTCGAAAGAAGTTTGATGCTTTTTGGGTCATTATTGATAAGCTGACCAAGTCAGCACATTTCATTCCTGTTGCCACCACTATTCATCGGAGAGATTAGCTGGGATTTACATCCGGGAGATTGTTTGCCTTCGTGAGGTGCCAGCATCTATCATTTCAGACCGAGGTATGCAATTTAGCTCGTGCTTCTGGAGAGCAGTTTAGCAGGAGTTAGGCACCCAGGTTCAGTTGAGCACCACGTTCCATCCCCAGAAGGACGGCCAATCCGAGAGGACTATTTAGATATTGGAGGATATGCTCCGAGACCGTGTCATAAATTTTGGAGGCTCTTGGGACCAGCTTTTACCTTTAGTAGAGTTCGCCTACAACAACAACTACCAGTCCAGCATTCAGATGGCTCCATGTGAGGCGTTATATGGTAGGCAATGTCGATCTCCAGTCGGATGGTTTGAGTTGGGAGATGCTCGATTATTGGGTATTGATTTAGTCCGGGAGGCCTTGGATAAGGTCAAGATCATTCAGGACAGGCTTTGTTCGGCTTAGTCGTGGCAAAATAGTTATGCGGATCGCAAGGTTCGAGATATAGCTTTCATGGATGGGGAGCGAGTATTACTCCATGTATCGCCTATGAAGGGCGTGATAAGATTTGGGAAGAATATAAAGCTTAGTACTAGGTTCATTGGCCCATTTGAGGTTATTGATCGTGTGGAGGAGGTGGCTTACAAACTTGCCTTGCCACCTAGCTTGTCAGCCGTGCATCCAGTGTTTCATGTGTCTATGCTTCCAAGGTATCACGACGATCCTACCCACATGTTTGATTTCAGCACTGTCTAGTTGGACAAGGATCTATCATACGAGGAGGAGCCGGTAGCCATTCTAGACCGGCAGGTTCGACAGTTGATGTTGAAGAGTTTTTCTTTAGTGCGTGTCTAGTGGAGAGGTCAGCATCCTGAGGCATCAATCTGGTAGTCCGAGTCTGATATGCGGAGCCGTTATCCTTATCTATTTCCTATCTCAAGTACTTCTTTCTTTTGGCCATTCGAGGATTAATGGTTGTTTTAAAGTTGGAGAATGTGACAACCCAAAGGGGTCATCACCGGAATTCTCCCCTTTTCCGCACTTCCAAGGCCTTGAAAAACTCACTGGTGGTTGCCTCGATTTGCATGCACAGTCCGGGCATGTATCCGGGAAGTTTTTATGTTGAAATATGAGAAATCTCTAAAAATGTTGAAGAATTTTGATATTAATATGGTTAAAGTTGACTTCGGTCAGCATTTTTGGTAAACGGACCCGGACCCGTGATTCGACGATCGCGGAGGGTCCGTAGAAAAGTATGGGGCTTGGGCATCTGCCCGGAGTCGAAATCCGAGGTCCAGAACTCGAGTAAAAGAATTTTTCTGTTAAATTGTTTTTTGGAAATTTTTAGCAAAATGGAAATGAAAATTGATTAAAAGACTATGGTATCGGGCTCGTATTTTGGTTCCGACGCCCGGTACAGGTATTAAATATGAGTTATGTTTGGTCGAAATCGGAGGTCGTTTGACGTATTTCAGACCTAATTATCTAAACTTAGAGATTTAAGAAGTTTGAAATGAAAATAATAATTTTGAGGCTTGATTCATGGATTTTGATGTTGTTTTGGCGATTTGATCGCTCGAGTAAGTTCGTGGGATGTTATTGAGTTAGTATGTGTGCTTTGTTAGGAGCCCAGAGGGATCGGGAGTGTTTCGGAAAAGGTTCAGGGTGTTTTTACAGTTAGGAAAGCTGACAGATTTTTTGCAAGTTTTGCACAGCAATCTCCTTCGCGTTCGTATCCAGGCCACACGTTCACATAGCTTTAGTTTCCTTCGTTCTTCGCATTCGCGGACATGTCCACGCATTCGCGCTGCCCAAGTTTTCCCTTAAATGTGTTCACGTGTACTCCCTCGCGTTCGCATACAAGCTAGACCCAGACCCTCAGTCCCTTCTTCTACGCGTTCGCGATTAGTACCACGTGAACGCGATGCCTTAACCTGTCCACCCTTCGCGAATGCATCACTGTTCAAGCAAACGCGAAGGGCATTTTGCCCAGCGAATTTTTAAGTCTTAAAGAGAACAGTAGATCAAGATTTAGCCATTCTTTCACATGAGCTCTTCACTCCAACATCCTATAGACAAATTTCGAGCTCTTTTTCCTCCATAGCTTGATGGGTAAGTGTTCTTAACTTCATTCTCTCCTAATTTCTTCAGCTAATCACTAATTTCCTAGCCCGAAATCATGAAGTCAAAGTAGAAATTACGGGTTTTGGATAGAGTTAGGGTTTTGAGAATTTTGGGTTATTCAACCTTAATTTGGGGTCGAATCTTGAAATAAATTATATATTTGAACTCGTGGTGTTATGGGTGATTGGATTTTGGTCTGTGCCTCATGTTTGGACCATGTGGCCCCGATGTTGAATTTTGGTATTTTTGGAAGAATGCTAGGAAACTCAATTCTAGGCTATGGGATTATCTTGTTGAGCCCTAATTGATATCATTAAATTAATTATGCCTAGATACCATTGTTTCGGAGTCGGATTGTAGGGAAAAGCAGTATTGGAGAGTTGATTTCTGTTCTTTGGACCGAGGTAAGTGTTTGATCTAACTTTGGCTTGAGGCAATAAGATTAGAGTATTATTGATTTCTATTTGCTAAATGATCGAGTATGGTGTATAGGCATGGTGACGAGTATCTATACACCAGTTTCTAGCATGACCATGGATCTTTGTTGGTACTTGTTTGGTATACTTTGGGACTCTTCCAAGCTAATTAAATGATTTTCTACATAAAATGAAGAGTTTGAGGATAAATTATAAATTGTGAATTCTTTGGAGCATTGGCTCAAACGATAAAAATACTATCGAGTAAGAAATGAAAAAAATTGAAAGAGATGTGATTATCTCCCTTGCCGGGATGTGTAAGTTGTTGCTATTGCTCCCTTGCCGAGATGTAGTTGTTTAATTGTGTTTTTCCCTTGCCGGGACATTTCTTGTTATTATTTATTTCCCCTCGCCCATTTGGTTGTGATTGCTGTTTGGGTGAGGAAGAGTGATGACGCACGAAGATTTATTCCGTGCCATTTTTAATTACTATGCATGAAGGGTTATTCCGTGCCATTATTTATTATTTATGCACGAAGGGACATTCCGTGCTCTGATTTGATTATATTTGTAAGGAGGATCATTCCGTGCCATGAAATGAGAGTTATGTGAGGAAAAGCATGAAGGGTGATGCCGTGCATTGTATTTGATTGCTTTGGTTGAGGATGAGAGCAAAAGTACGAAGGTTGATACCGTGAAACTATTGATTTTTTCTATTTTTGTTAATTATTGTTGTGTCATGTTTCTTATTTATGTTGATGATTTTTATATCCAAATTGTACTCCCTCATAGCATGTTTCTCTTCCCTTTTAACTATTTAGTTTTGGTATTCTTTCCTTTTATTGCACATATATATATATTGAACTGCACAGGTTGATTGGTAGTCCTGTCTAGCATCATTACTACTTTGCCTAGGTTAGGACAGACACTTACCAACACATGGCGTCGGTTTTGCCGATGCTACACTACTGTGCTTTTTGAACAGATCATGACACCAGAGCAGCTTTTGGACTACAGCAGTAGCGCATCGAGTGGGGGCAGACTTCAGTCCAGGGACTACAAGGTAGCCTAGCTGGCGTTCGTGGGCCGGAGCCCCTTTCTATAGTTTCTATTTGTTGTCATTGTATCGATACATAGACTGTGTATTTTTCTTTCTATTTAGACTTGTTTGTAGTATTCGTTAGTAGTTCGTAAGATAGCGACTCCAGTCTTTGGTAGTGAGATATTAAACTTCTGCATTTTGGGTTTTTATTTACTTATGTTATAAAAGACTTCCGCTTTCATTTAAAGGTTTATTATTATTGTTACTGTTGTGTTTTTTTTCAAAAGGTGCAAGTGTTTGGCTTGCCTAGCTCCAACAGTAGGCGCCATCACGACTCTCGATGGTGGAAAATCGGGGTCGTGACAATTAGCAGAGATCGGGTAGGGGCTCAAAATTATCTTGAGAGGAAGGTGTTAGGCACCACTGGAGGTCCACGAAAGGTGGGTCCTAGCCGAACTTAAATTAAGCGAATTAGTCTTAAAGGGGAAGGAAATAATTTGGACAAATACAATATTCAGTTTATTTCAAACATGAGTATAAAGGGGGTCATAAGATTTTTAGCCTATATGATCTTTTCATGCAATGCTTGCAACTCCCTCAAATCGGGGGTTATACTCATAACATTAACGCATGGACTATCTGTTTACTGTGAAAATGATAACAATAATTAAATTTGTAAATGAGATTCTAAAAATACGTGATCTATTCATGAGCTAATTTGTTAAGGCAGTTAGTGCTAAAGCGTGAGGTAAAATTATAAAAATTGAGTTAAGAAAAGCGTTAATCGAACCAGTAAGGGGCTATTGCCAGGGCATAAGATCGGCCAGTGGGTACCTCGAGGCCGAGATTCGAGCCTATCTCAGGCTATCAAAGGCAGTCGGGTAGGGGATAACAAGTAAAAATATAGCTAAGCAACACCCTATATCATCAATTTTGATGAAAGTAAAGAAGAACAAATGAGAAAGCGATAAAGTGCTAAGGCGATCTCGAGGTCAATGAAGATAGACAATTTAGAAGAAAGAGAGAGAGAGAGATTTTGCATTTGTGGAGAAGTGGAGCAACCTCAGTCCTCTACAAGATAGGGCGAGTCCCCTTTATATAGGATTTGGAGTTTTAAAGATAATTGATTTACTTCAATACCAATTAATAATCAAGAAATGTGAAGTATAAATAAAAGAAACAAGTGAGCCACACCAGATTACCTTGAGGCGACACTGATTACCTGTGGATGATTTCAACGCATAAAAGCACCACGAGTTAACATTAAATTATATTTTATATTCAAAATCTACGAAACATGAATAAAATATGAAGCGAAATACATACAAATGTATATACTTTAAGCTATGAATGAATCACCAGACTCCAATTATATTAAAACGTTGGACAAATACAATATAATAGACCTATTGTAGTGATTTACCTTCTTCCTTTATTTGGTAACTAGTAAATTTGCTCGCGTGATGCGCGATCCAATATAATACCTATGAATTTAGGTTCTATATAATTAAGAAAATTCACGAAATATTAAGAACATAAAAGGCTCAAGCTAAATTTAAATTTAGATAAATTTCATCTTAAGTCTACTAATTACGGAAATAAAAATATTTAAATTATAATTATTTGTATATTAAAAGACGTAAATATATAAATAAAATACAAACTTTTATATTAGGAGAATAAATTTAATATCTACCTTCTTTTGGAGAGTACATACTACATACCTTGTATTTAAAATAACTAAAGTTAAAATGTTATTATAAATTTGCAAAAGTAGATTGTATAAATTTAAGTATTTCAAATTAATACTTACGATATAACCTAGACATAAATTTAGAACACAACTGAAGCTTGTCTTGGCAAAAACAAACCCTTATAGTGCAAAGGTATCGGATAAAACAAATAACAATATGTAAAATTATATCGTATAAATATAAGTATTTCAAATTAATATTTACGATTTAACCTAGACATAAATTTAAAACACAATTGAAGCTTATCTTGACGAAACAAACCCTTCTGTTGCAAAGGTAACAAATAACTTTATCCAGTAAAAACGAAATTGTGTATATATATAACCTTTAAAAGTTTCAACAAAAATTTTATTTTTGGGTAGGAAATATGTTTCCTCTTACCCAAATAATTAGCTATGGTGGAAAATGTATGCTCTAGTAACCATTCGTTTGGTTCGGTACATAATCTTATTTAAAATAAAAGTATGCACAAAAATATGGATGCATGAGTTGAAGGACACACAAGGAAATGGACCTCAACCATCTAATTCTATTAGTCATTAAATTTACGAAATGACAAGTTTGTAATGACCGAAAAGCACGCATATGAAATAACTATATAAATATATGCAAGTTTCCTATTTAGAAATAATATACTCATACATACTTACTTTAACTATAGATATTTTCAAACCAAAAATCAATGAAAATTGAACCTATATTTTTTGTTATATACAAATTAAAGGGTTAAAAAAAAAAAGAGATACTCCCAGCAATCCAACAAAAAAATGCATAAAGTAAACTTACGTAATTATATCATGTACTCGGAAAAAGAGTATTTAACCGGTGATGCCAGGTCTTTCAAATTTAAACTCGATTTTGGTTCGTTACCAAATTCATTGATTAAAGTTAAGAACTCGTCAATTTCTGTTGATAATGGTTTTTAGCAACCGTATCCACTTTTTGTTCAAATTCTTGGTAATCAGTATTCGGAAGAAAGATAGTATGAATACTCCCAGCAATCCAACAAAAAAATGCATAAAGTAAACTTACAGAATTATATCATGTACTCGGAAAAAGAGTATTTAACCGGTGATGCCTTTTGGCGATATTTCCCGCCACCAATTTTCATCAACTTCCTTCGTGTTTTTATTGTAAACTTATGTATCTGTATTTTATTCGTATGTTTTATTCATCACATACTTATAAGATCTTAAGTTTGATTGTACTTTGTTCGAGATTCTGAATAGCATCTCTATTTACTTATTAGTAGAGGAAACATAACCCCTTCATAGAGTTTGTTAAATTTAAGAAACGTTACAAAATGAGATTATTATAGTACTTATCTCCGCACTAAACGTTAAATTCAAAAAATAAAGTTACTTCTTTTTTATTATGTCGGAAAAAAATAGTCAATTTAAACCAATATGAAATGAGACTTGTGTTAAGCTTATCCCTTCATGACTTACCTCACTATTGTGTATTATAAATCATTCTCATTGCGATGCGTCATTTTATTTTGTGCTTCATCTCCAAAAAAAAAAAAAAAAAAAAGTAGTCAACTTTCACTATGTTTTATAAACTTATAATAAGGAGAACATATGGATGAGAAAGAAAGTAAGAAAATATTGAAGTTTAAACACTGTTAATAAGAGCTTTGCCTTCTTTAATTTTATACTTCCTCTGCATCCCACAAATTAAACTAACCAGAGTAGTTAATTTTCACTATTCTAATAAAAGAATTAGTATATATCAAAGTACAATATATACATAGAAAAGAAAGCAAATTTTAAAGTTGGAATAGTTTCATATAAAAGCCTTCCGCTGAGAAAAGAAAGCAATGGAATCACGTCGAGTTAGGTGCGCTTAAATAGGAACAAAGAATAGATAGATATCAAATTGATTGCCTTTTAAAATCCAGTGTTAATGACATTCTTGTAAATACTGGAAATGAAACATGCGTTTCAAATATTTGAAGAGCCCCTTATAGTGATGACTTTTCCAAAACTCATGGATAAAGTTGTAACCTATAGAATCTGTAAGGTCACATAAAGAAAAAGAAATAACTAAGGGGAAATATGATTAAAAAATGTCAAATAAATGAGAGAAGAGATAAATAGTAATTCTAGCTTAAGAGATGTGCCATGTCAGTATTTTTTTCCCCTCTTTTATATATATAGATAGATAGATGAATAAACAGTCTCCTCCTGGAATTGGAACCTTATAAGATTGAAATCTAATGTTGGTATTCTTCACTTCTCTGAATTAAAAATAATCTGGATATATGTTTTTTGGCTATGAAATTGAGATATATATATACACAGACAAGAAAAAGAAACATACGTTTCTCTAGAATTTACTTCAGCAATATTATTCTTATTACATCACAAAAGATCCCGACTGCCCTTTTCTATAAAAAGGCTATCAACAGATAAACATATGCCATAAAAGACTCCCTAAATTATACTACTCTAGATCTTTCATTTGCTTCTGAGACAGAACTCATGACACATATCTAGTTGTTAGATAGTATAGTGGCGGGGACGATTCCAAGGTGGAGAAGGTGCAAATGGCCTATTAAAATTTGGTCGAACTAGAGGTGGACCTCGTGCTGGTGGTTGTCCAATAATTAGTGCCAAAATATCATCGAGTAGAGGAGGAGGATGAACTATAGCTGGTCTTCCCCGACGTCGCTGTGGATAGGGTGGTACAGGAAACGGAGGCCGTAATGGAGGAGGAGGACGAGGAAAACGGATGCCATTTGGTGGAGGATGACGAAGAGGCAAAGGAGGTGGAGGAGGCGGAGCGACGGGATTTGGTGGTGGCGGGGGTGGTGATGAAGGTCTTCGGAGGTATCCCGGCATTGTGAAGGGGTTAGGGTAATGACTTAATTAAATCATTAAGAAGAGATAAAAGGGGCTTATAAATGAGATGAGAATTCAGATATGCATCATCCTATAAGAAGTACAGTTTTATTAGGAGTCAAGTATGAATTGTATAGATGAGTTTGTGAGATTTTATAGGGAAACATTTTCAAAATTCGTTCGATTCAGTTGGACGAAAAATTTCCGAATCCAAGATTTTGATTTTGTTGAATATTGCGATAACTTTTTTCCAAAATTATTTCTCAAAATGCTCGGTCAAACATTCAATCATATGGCTAGTTTATTAGTAAAAGTGTTAAACCATTAAAATATGGCTAGTTTATTTTAATTCAATCAATAGAGTTAACTATATATATTATTCTCTTATAAAAGTTTTAACTATAAAATAAAACTCGTTAATTCTAATTTGAAAATAGAAAACAATAATTTTGTTTTACGTATAACACAAAATAACAACTATTAAAAATGTCGGTTGATTTTTAAAAAATAAATAAAAGGCTTATAAATACTGAAACTAAATAATGAAAAGAAATAGGAAAATAAAGGAATGCTGGTGTTGGTATTCGAACCCAGATATATACAACTTGCTTCTTTAGTTTCTTGTAGAATAACGTTGTTCGTTAATGCGTTATACAAATATAACACGGTTTATACACCGTCATGTTGGGTTTCAAACCCAGATCCTCAAGGCCTAAACTATCTTCTTAGTTATCCCTTAACCATTGCACCACCCAAGACTAATATGCATAACTTGGTTGTTTAATTTCTTACAGTATAATGCGGTTCTTTAATGCGTTATATACATATATAACGCAGTTTTATATATCGCTATATTTTAACGGTCAAAACAATGTTAAAATATAGCATGGTGTAAAACTGCATTATCAGTTGGAAAATGCAGTCAGATGTTTGGGGCAGTGTAAGTGATCAAGGGGTAGTAACTCATATCACGGGAGGAAACTTTGATAGATATGTAGTTTTTTGTTACACTTAAAAACGTATTTTGAGTAAAAAAGAACCACATTTAGGTTCCGAAAATGTTTTATTAGCGACAAGAGCGACTCTAGGGTAAGGCAAGTGAAGCCCTTGCCTTACGAAGTACTACTATATTATTATATAATATATACTCCATAATATATATTTATACAATTATTAATAGAAGATTTCGAATTTTAATAATTTTTAACATATGGTACACGTAAGATTGAGTGAGTTAATTAGATAAATTTTTCTCACAAATTAAATAATATGTTTACCTTCTCATTAATTTTATGTATAGTATTTTTTCATGGTTTTTACGATTTTACTTTCTAATTTCAACTCATATTCTCTAAATTAACTATTCCTTTTTTGTCACATTTGATTGATCCATACACCAGAAAGCAAGTTGTTTTGTGTCTCATCTTTTTTAAATAGGAAACCGAGAGGCAAATGTGCCAAGGTTCAAAACATGATAAATAATAGGCTCACCCTTTACCATTTTCACTTAAAGGGAAGAACTCGATACCATGTGACGCGCGGCTAACTCATACATCATGAGTTGCACTCTCACCAGTATATCAAAGTCATGTAGGTATTTTTGCGTCTCAATCTTATATGAATTTTATACAAGACGTTTCAGGGTCTTTTTAATATATTTTGGTCTAGGCCACCAATTCTGTTGAGCTGTTCCTCATTGACAATCGATAATTATTTATAGACAACTACCCCGTCATAAATATACTGATCAATTAGCTTCATTCACATTTGGTAACTGAATGACACATTCATTGCCTTTATGCTCTTGTCATTGTTGCCTTATCTTAAGTCAAATTATATAAATTTGATTCAGAATGTCATGATGGATAAGTGACTCTAGTAGGAGACTAGTAAAGCCTTGATTCAGGCCGCCCAAAAATTTTAATAATGAATTTATAATTTTTATTTCAAATTAGATAATATTAATGTTTGTAGAGAAAATAAAAAGGTATAAAAGAAGTTTTAAAAAGCAAGAAAGGTGTCTACTCTTAAACAGTAAAAAATATTTTTAAGACTTTGATTTAAACTACTTATATCTTCATATTAGTAAATATATTTTTCACACTAATATCAAAGGTAACATATTAAAAATACATGTCTAATATCTCTATTATTTAGTTTTTCTTTTCTAATATTAATAATAGTATTACTATGTAAATTAAAGACTTTATGTTATTTAAGAATATATACTATAAACAACAAGTATGAAAAAATGGCAAGATTAATTTTTTTTCATATATGTGTATATACGTACTAATAAAAAAACTATAAGGCCCCTTATTAAAATTTGGCTTTAGGCCACTTGTTTTATGGAGCCCCCTTTTGGGTGTGGGATGCTCGTTTAACCTCTATATTCATCTTGTTCCTTATTTACTTGTCTTGATTAGGGAAAATAGCAAAAGTCGTGCACGTAAAGTTAGACTAGCAGGGAGTTGCCCCCGGGTCCAATGACATAGTTTTTTACAGTAACATAATTTATAAGGATACCGAGTAATAAAAATTTAAGCCGAACAAAGAGTGCTATTTTGCAATATTTTAGCAGTAGCCAACTTATGTTAAATGAGATGAGAATTGAGATATTGGGTCATTCTAGAAGAAAAAGAGTTTTATTAGGGAAACAGCAAAGTCTTGCGAGTCATGGACTTTTAGTTAAAAAATAGTACATACTTCCTATGATAATTGGCTTTATGATTATGATCGACTAAATAAATTCTTAGGCCGGTAAAGTTTAAATTCAATATTAGTATTGGATCTATTGTAATTATGAAAGTATAATTCTAAAATTTGCCTATTGAGATTTTAGAATTTTATGTTGTGTGTAAAAATTCAATAAGACTTACTGTGATATCACAGACATGGATTTGCCTCAACATCCGACCTAGTTCTGTGATTTATTTCGTGGTCAAATATCCGGAAATTGACCTAGCTATATTTTAATAGAAATTTATTTATCACTTTTCTTTCAAGTTTTTATAATCATATTCTCTTTCATATTTACTATTTATATACAAAAAATTAATAAATAGAGCATCCTTACACTACTAGAAATTCAGCCAAAACCGACCGAAGTCGATAAAATATCTTTTAAACATTTTAGTTTTTAATTATTTTTTTATGAAACCGACCAACTTTGGTCGATTTTGTCTCCGCGAAAATGCAGAAAACTATTTTAGTGTCACGTGAAATTTATTTTTTACGAAATAGACCGAAATCGGTTGATTTTTCGTACAAGACACTACAACAAATTTGATTATCAATGACGAATTATTTTGTCACTAACATTTCATATTTCGTCATAAAAACCCTTTTATGACCAAAACAAATTCGTCAATAGTTCGTCCCTGAAAGAGGGTCACTAAAAGTATACAAAGACAACTTATTGTTTCGTCGCTAAATAAAACTATATTAACAACGAACTTTTTTTCGTCCCCAAATGAATTGTATCTGTGACAAGTTTGTTTGTCAGAGAAAGTAAAATAAAAAATTATAGCTAATTGTTTATTTTCGTCACTAAAAAGTTATTAATACTGACAAAACGATTTTGTCACCTACAATTTAGACCAACTAGTGACGCCTCAATTGTCTCTAAAATTGTTCACATTTCGCAGTAGTACAAAAGTAATTTTGTCACTAAAGATCACCTTTTATATACGAGAAAATATTTGTCCCTAAATGTATGAATTAGTGACAACTTTTCTTTTGTAAAAATAATTTATAATTTGTAGTTAAAAATTTATGCCGACTAAAATATTATTTTTATCAACTAAATGAAATTATCGCTACAATTTTTTATGATTGGTGACAATTACACTTGCCGTAAATAGAATGTTACTTTGTGAACGATAACAACGATTTTTAGATACATTCAATTTTGTCATTAGATACATTCAATTTGGGATACCTAGTTGTCCATTAATTGATAATTTATCATTTACAAATTGGAAATAACAAATAAAATATGCATGGTAACAATAAAAAATTCCATTCATGATCATATAATTCTAAACAACTACTACTATATTGAGATAATATCATATTACAAACTCCACAAACAAAAATACATAAATAAAGTAAAATCTATCCAACATGAAAAGTCTAATCGGAATACAAGAATAATTTTAATGTAACCACTTATCTAATAAATTTACTCTTGAATAACTTCCACGTTCATGTGCCTGCAAAAAAAAAAAAATTATAATTTTAGTCGTACATTTTTATATCATGATTTGGAGAAAAAAAAAATTAAACGTTAGTCAAATTATGTATTAATTGGTGAAGCGAACAATAGAATAAGAAAGAAGTACTGGTGAATAAAAATACTTACTCGATTTAACACAACAGATATTCTAAATTCCTCTTTGGCTACAAATAACTACAAGAATTAAGAGTAAGAAATGTCAAATTTTGAGTACTTAACCTCTCAAAAATTAAAGAAACATAAATAAAAAAATTTATACATAAAATCAAAAAAGAAACCACTACTACATAAACACAATGAGATCCAGTATGAGATCTGTACCGAAGCAAAAAAGGTACGAGAAATGGCATGGGGTCTTAAAACAAAATATCATTACAGTTTTTAGTCTCTTAAAATTGTTAAGTTGAAAAAAGGCTTTGAAGAAATTCAAACACTTTGGATTGTGTGTCTAAGAGAGGGGAAAAAAGAAAAAGAAAAATGATATATGGAGTAAGAGTTAGATGGGGATGAATAGCAACAATAACAACAACAACCCAGTATAATCCCACTTAGTGGGGTCTGGGGAGGGTAGTGTGTACGCAGACCTTACCCCTACCCTAGGTAGAAAGGTTGTTTCCAAATAGACCCCCGGCATCCTTCCCTCCAAGAACTTCCCACCTTGCTCTTGGGGAGACTCGAACTCACAACCTCTCGGTTGGAAGTGGGGGTTGCTTACCATCAGAGCAACCCCTCTTGTCAATGGGGATGAATAGCATACAAAGAAATATGAAGAGACGTGGGGGAGATGAAGGGAATGAGACTATAGTGGGGATGGAGGCGGCAGTATACAAATTAGAAGGAGGGATTTGGGGAAACATAAAGAAATTGAGGGAAATTTACCGCCACTTTTTTTTGTTCAACTTTGAAAATTAATGAAAACCAAAAATGTTGGTTTTTGGTTAATTAAGTATTTTATCAGTAACAAAAATATTTCGATTAGCATTAAAAATATATATCCTTGGCAATTTATTTACACATTAACATTATTATATTACAAAAATAGCACAAGATTAAAACGTTTGCTAACAAGGATAACTAATGGTCGTGACAGAATAGTTTCAACTCCTAAAATCTGTCTATTATAGAATAGGAGAAGCAAATCATTATGATGATTCTAAGTGTCATCTAAAAATTGAATAAGTATAAAATTTTAGGACAAAATTAGTTATATTAATAACTAGTACCCCTTTTTAATTGAATTGAAAATAATTAAATATCTATATATTATTAAGAAAACTAATATAAAAAATATATAAATAAATAACTTCAATATAGAGATATATAAAAGGATAAGACAAATTTAAATTTTGAGATGAGAAAGTTTTTGAATAATAATTATGGATAAGATCATGGAACTAAAAATATCATAATACATAAAACTAAAGACAAAAACATAAATAATTCAAGAAATAAATAAAATATACAAAGTTATAATTTAACTTATTATGCATTAATTTTAATTAAAAAATAAACTTTCATATTAAATAAAAATAGGTAAAAGAATTCAATTTAATTTCTTATTGAAATAATATAAAATAATAATTATTAGTAGATTTATGACATATAATAAAAGAACTTATATGTTGAACCTTTAAACTAATTCAACACCATCCATTTATAAAAATAATACAAAAAAATCGTATTATTATAGATGAAAGTTGTACATATAGACATAAATAAAATAACAATAAATAAATAATCATAAATGAAGAACGCTAAAAAAAAATTCAAGCAGTAGCGGGTGTGTAAATTTTTGTTAATAAATAGCACTCATAATTCATAAAATACAAAATACACAAATATAAAGATATTTTTAGGATATTATGCATAACATAAGTATATTATATATATAACAAAAGTTAATAATTATTAAAAATATTGGTAGATGTTCCAGAGTAAAAAAATATATATAGTATATTAAAAAAATAGTATCAAAATATTAAGTCAATTTACAAGTTAATAAAAAGTTACATTAGTAAATGTATATGTAGTACTATGTACTTTCTAATTAAATAATAATAATAAAAACTAAATAAGGAACATACATTTATTTGATGACTATATAATGTGTATTCATTGATTTTGTATAGATTTTATTTTTATGTATACAATATTAATTTAAAATAATAGCTAATATTAATTAAAATAATATTTTGTTATTAGATCATAATTTTATAATATTAATATTCAAGTCAAATTATTCGCGCATCCCATGGGTTCTAACCCTAACAATAATTAAAAGAGGTACATTCAAGGAGGGATGAAATTTTTTCAAAAATTCTAAAAGTAAAAAAAAAAATTAAATTTTTATTGACGAAACTATTTTTGTATTCAAATTATGATTAACTGTAAGATAAATAGTAATTTGTCACATATTATCTACAACATTAGTGACGAAACTAATTTGTCACCAATGTCTTTAATTTCTTGGCTAATGTTACTTAATATTTGGCGCCAAACCATTTTTTTTTGTGGGAATCTTTAGTAGACAAAATTTTTGCTATGAATTTTATGTTTCGTCACCAAAAATATGTCTCTAATGTATTTAAGTCGGGTGTAATTTTAGTCATAAATAGTCAATAATTAGTGACGAATTTTTGGTGGTAGCTAATAGTTTTGTGGATTAAATAGAGAAGATATTATGATTGTCGCTAATTGTTTATGCTTTAGTGACAAAAACTAAAGTCACAAAAATAATAAAATTTTATGGCTAAATCCTACACCATTTAACTACAAATTTTAGTTTGTCGCCACTTTAATTGCATACTTTTAGTGACAAAACTTATTAGTATCCAAAATATAACAAGTTTAAAGACAAATACTGATTTGTCACAAATTGTCTACAACATTAGTGACAAAACGGATTTGTCACCAATACCTTTAATTTTGTGGTTAATATTACTCAATATTTGGCGCCGATCCATTTATTTGGTGGAAAACATTAGTAGACAAAATTTTTGCTACAAAATTTAAATTTTCTCACTAAAAATATACCTTTCATGCATTTAAGTACGAATTGTTATTTTTGTCACGGAAAATGAATAATTAGTGATGCGTTTTCTATTGTAGCTATTAATTTCGTGGTTAAATATCGCATTTGTTGTAGTTAGATAAATTAAAATTAAATTGTAAAAATAAACCGAAATCAATTGGTTACTCCAGTAAGTAATTTTAAAAAATTGACCGACTTCGGTCTGTAATTTTATATATTTTAATTAAACCAACAGAAATCAATTGATTATTTTGCGCGAAAATAGAATTAAATAGTACAAATTAAATAAAAGAAAGTTTTAAATCAAAATGTACTAATGGTCTAGTGATAGAATAGTTTCATGCCACAGTATTACTCTGGTTCGATTCCCAGATGGTGCACTTTTTAATTGCATAACTAAAAATACCGACCGACTTCGATCTATTTTTTTGGTGGATTTTTTTCTTTTTGGGTCGTTTGTAAAATTTAAATGGTCGACCGATCGATAGAAAATTGCGATCAACTTTGATAGCTATTTATTACCGATCAACATAATTTCGACGGACTAAAGTCGGATGGACAATGATTTGTTTTTCCAATTTTCTCGATTAAAATCGACCGATATTTCTGGATAGTTTTAGGTAATTTTTTAGTAGCGTTAAAATTTGGATGTAATTGGTACAACCCTTACCCCCCTCCCCCCTGCGTGCACGTGCGTCAGACCCCTCTTCTCTTTCTCATGTATATCCATTATACAAAGCCCCTAAAATCACCTTTTCCATGAAATGAGAGTTATGTGAGGAAAAGCACGAAGGGTGATGCCGTACATTGTATTTGATTGCTTTGGTTGAGGATGAGAGCAAAAGTACGAAGGTTGATACCGTGCAACTATTGATTTTTCCTATTTTTGTTAATTATTGTTGTGTCATGTTTCTTATTTATGTTGATGATTTTTATATCCAAATTGTACTCCCTCATAGCATGTTTCTCTTCCCTTTTAACTATTTAGTTTTGGTATTTTTTCCTTTTATTGCACATATATATATATATATATATATATATTGAACTGCACAGGTTGATTGGTAGTCCTGTCTAGCATCATTACTACTTTGCCTAGGTTAGGACAGACACTTACCAACACATGGCGTCGGTTGTGCCGATGCTACACTACTGTGCTTTTTGAACAGATCATGACACCAGAGCAGCTTTTGGACTACAGCAGTAGCGCATCGAGTGGGGGCTGACTTCAGTCTAGGGACTACAAGGTAGCCTAGCTGGCGTTCGTAGGCCGGAGCCCCTTTCTATAGTTTCTATTTGTTGTCATTGTATCGATACATAGACTGTGTATTTTTCTTTCTATTTAGACTTGTTTGTAGTATTCGTTAGTAGTTCGTAAGATAGCGACTCCAGTCTTTGGTAGTGAGATATTAAACTTCTGCATTTTGGATTTTTATTTACTTATGTTATAAAAGACTTCCGCTTTCATTTAAAGGTTTATTATTATTGTTACTGTTGTGTTATTTTTCAAAAGGTGTAAGTGTTTGGCTTGCCTAGCTCCAACAGTAGGCGCCATCACGACTCTCGATGGTAGGAAATCCGGATCGTGACAATTAGCAGAGATCGGGTAGGGGCTCAAAATTATCTTGAGAGGAAGGTGTTAGGCACACTGGAGGTCAAGAAAGGTGGGTCCTAGCCGAACTTAAATTAAGCGAATTAGTCTTAAAGGGGAAGGAAATAATTTGGACAAATACAACATTCAGTTTATTTCAAACATGAGTATAAGGGGGGTCATAAGATTTTTAGCCTATATGATCTTTTCATGCAATGCTTGCAACTCCCTCAAATCGGGGGTTATACTCATAGCATTAACGCATGGACTATATGTTTACTGTGAAAATGATAACAATAATTAAATTTGTAAATGAGATTCTAAAAATACGTGATCTATTCATGAGCTAATTTGTTAAGGCAGTTAGTGCTAAAGCGTGAGGTAAAATTATAAAAATTGAGTTAAGAAAAGCGTTAATCGAACCAGTAAGGGGCTATTGCCAGGGCATAAGATCGGCCAGTGGGTACCTCGAGGCCGAGATTCGAGCCTATCTCAGGCTATCAAAGGCAGTCGGGTAGGGGATAACAAGTAAAAATATAGCTAAGCAACACCCTATATCATCAATTTTGATGAAAGTAAAGAAGAACAAATGAGAAAGCGATAAAGTGCTAAGGCGACCTCGAGGTCAATGAAGATAGACAATTTAGAAGAAAGAGAGAGAGAGATTTTGCATTTGTGGAGAAGTGGAGCAACCTCAGTCCTCTACAAGATAGGGCGAGTCCCCTTTATATAGGATTTGTAGTTTTAAAGATAATTGATTTACTTCAATACCAATTAATAATCAAGAAATGTGAAGTATAAATAAAAGAAACAAGTGAGCCACACCAGATTACCTTGAGGCGACACTGATTACCTGCGGATGATTTCAACGCATAAAAACACCACGAGTTAACATTAAATTATATTTTATATTCAAAATCTACGAAACATGAATAAAATATGAAGCGAAATACATACAAATGTATATACTTTAAGCTATGAATGAATCACCAGACTCCAATTATATTAAAACGTTGGACAGATACAATATAATAGACCTATTGTAGTGATTTACCTTCTTCCTTTATTTGGTAATTAGTAAATTTGCTCGCGTGATGCGCGATCCAATATAATACCTATGAATTTAGGTTCTATCTAATTAAGAAAATTCACGAAATATTAAGAATATAAAAGGCTCAAGCTAAATTTAAATTTAGATAAATTTCATCTTAAGACTACTAATTACGGAAATAAAAATATTTAAATTATAATTATTTGTATATTAAAAGACGTAAATATATAAATGAAATACAAACTTTTATATTAGGAGAATAAATTTAATATCTACCTTCTTTTGGAGAGTACATACTACATACCTTGTATTTAAAATAACTAAAGTTAAAATGTTATTATAAATTTGCAAAAGTAGATTGTATAAATTTAAGTATTTCAAATTAATACTTATGATATAACCTAGACATAAATTTAGAACACAACTGAAGCTTGTCTTGGCAAAAACAAACCCTTATAGTGCAAGGGTATCGGATAAAACAAATAACAATATGTAAAATTATATCGTATAAATATAAGTATTTCAAATTAATATTTACGATTTAACCTAGACATAAATTTAAAACACAATTGAAGCTTATCTTGACGAAACAAACCCTTCTGTTGCAAAGGTAACAAATAACTTTATCCAGTAAAAACGAAAGTGTGTATATATATAACCTTTAAAAGTTTCAACAAAAATTTTATTTTTGGGTAGGAAATATGTTTCCTCTTACCCAAATAATTAGCTATGGTGGAAAATATATGCTCTAGTAACCATTCGTTTGGTTCGGTACATAATCTTATTTAAAATAAAAGTATGCACAAAAATATGGATGCATGAGTTGAAGGACACACAAGGAAATGGACCTCAACCATCTAATTCTATTAGTCATTAAATTTACGAAATAACAAGTTTGTAATGACCGAAAAGCACGCATCTGAAATAACTACATAAATATATGCAAGTTTCCTATTTAGAAATAATATACTCATACATACTTACTTTAACTATAGATATTTTCAAACCAAAAATCAATGAAAATTGCACCTATATTTTTTGTTATATACAAATTAAAGGATTAAAATAAAAAGAGATACTCCCAGCAATCCAACAAAAAAATGCATAAAGTAAACTTACGTAATTATATCATGTACTCGGAAAAAGAGTATTTAACCGGTGATGCCAGGTCTTTCAAATTTAAACTCGATTTTGGTTAGTTACCAAATTCATTGATTAAAGTTAAGAACTCGTCAATTTCTGTTGATAATGGTTTTTAGCAACCGTATCCACTTTTTGTTCAAATTCTTGGTAATCAGTATTCGGAAGAAAGATAGTATGAATACTCCCAGCAATCCAACAAAAAAATGCATAAAGTAAACTTACAGAATTATATCATGTACTCGGAAAAAGAGTATTTAACCGGTGATGCCTTTTGGCGATATTTCCTGCCACCAATTTTTCATCAACTTCCTTCGTATTTTTATTGTAAACTTATGTATATGTATTTTATTCGTATGTTTTATTCATCACATACTTATAAGATCTTAAGTTTGATTGTATTTTGTTCGAAATTCTGAATAGCATCTATATTTACTTATTAGTAGAGGAAACATAACCCCTTCATAGAGTTTGTTAAAATTTAAGAAACGTTATAAAATAAGTTTATTATAGTACTTATCTCCGCACTAAACGTTAAATTCAAAAAATAAAGTTACTTCTTTTTTATTATGTCGGGAAAAAAATAGTCAATTTAAACCAATATGAAATGAGCCGACCGCAAAAAGGGAAAAGGAAAAGAAAATACACCGAGAGACTTGTGTTAAGCTTATCCCTTCATGACTTACCTCACTATTGTCTATTATAAATCATTCTCATTGCATTGCGTCATTTTATTTTGTGCTTCATCTGCAAAAAAAAAAAAAAACAAAAGAAAATACCAAAAGTAGTCAACTTTCACTATGTTTTATAAACTTATAATAAGGAGAACATATAGATAAGAAAGAAAGTAAGAAAATATTGAAGTTTAAACACTGCTAATAAGAGCTTTGCCTTCTTTCATTTTATACTTCCTCTCAGGAAAAGAAAGCAAATTTTGAAGTTGCAATAGTTTCATATAAAAGCCTTCCACTGAGAAAAGAAAGCAATGCAATTACGTCGAATTAGGTGCGCTTAAATAGGAACAAAGAATAGATAGATATCAAATTGATTGCCTTTTAAAATCCAGTGTTAATGACATTCTTGTAAATACTGAAAATGAAACATGCGTTTCAAATATTTGAAGAGCCCCTTATAGTGATGACTTTTCCAAAACTCACGGATAAAGTTGTAACCTATAGAATCTGTAAGGTCACATAAAGAAAAAGAAATAACTAAGAGGAAATATGATTAAAAAATGTCAAATAAATGAGAGAAGAGATGAATAGTAATTGTAGCTTAAGAGATGTGCCATGTCAGTAATTTTTTTCCCTCTTTTATATATATAGATAGATAGATGAATAAACAGTCTCCTCCTGGAATTGGAACCTTATAAGATTGTAATCTAATGTTGGTATTCTTCACTTCTCTGAATTAAAAATAATCTGGATATATGTTTTTTTGGCTATGAAATTGAGATATATATACACAGACAAGAAAAAGAAACATACGTTTCTCTAGAATTTACTTCAGCAATATTATTCTTATTACATCACAAAAGATCCCGACTGCCCTTTTCTATAAAAAGGCTATCAACAGATAAACACATGCCATAAAAGACTCCCTAAATTATACTACTCTAGATCTTTCATTTGCTTCTGAGACAGAACTCATGACACGTGTCTAGTTGTTAGATAGTATAGTGGCGGGGACGATTCCAAGGTGGAGAAGGTGCAAATGGCCTATTAAAATTTGGTCGAACTAGAGGTGGACCTCGTGCTGGTGGTTGTCCAAAAATAAGTGCCAAAATATCATCGAGTAGAGGAGGAGGATGAACTATAGCTGGTCTTCCCCGACGTCGCTGTGGATAGGGTGGTACAGGAAACGGAGGCCGTAATGGAGGAGGAGGACGAGGAAAACGGATGCCATTTGGTGGAGGATGACGAAGAGGCAAAGGAGGTGGAGGAGGCGGAGCGACGGGGTTTGGTGGTGGCGGGGGTGGTGATGAAGGTCTTCGGAGGTATCCCGGCATTGTGAAGGGGTTAGGGTAATGACTTAATTAAATCATTAAGAAGAGATAAAAGGGGCTTATAAATGAGATGAGAATTCAGATATGCATCATCCTATAAGAAGTACAGTTTTATTAGGAGTCCAAGTATGAGATGAGTTTGTGAGATTTTATAGGGAAACATTTTCAAAATTCGTTCGATTCGGTTGGACGAAAAATTTCCGAATCCAAGATTTGATTTTGTTGAATATTGCGATAACTTTTTTCCAAAATTATTTCTCAAAATGCTCGGTCAAACATTCAATCATATGGCTAGTTTATTAGTAAAAGTGTTAAACCATTAAAATATGGCTAGTTTATTTTAATTCAACCAATAGAGTTAACTATATATATTATTCTCTTATAAAAGTTTTAACTATAAAATAAAACTCGTTAATTCTAATTTGAAAATAGAAAACAATAATTTTGTTTTACGTATAACACAAAATAACAACTATTAAAAATGTCGGTTGATTTTTAAAAAATAAATAAAAGGCTTATAAATACTGAAACTAAATAATGAAAAGAAATAGGAAAATAAAGGAATGCTGGTGTTGGTATTCGAACCCAGATATATACAACTTGCTTCTTTAGTTTCTTGTAGAATAACGTTGTTCGTTAATGCGTTATACAAATATAACACGGTTTATACACCGTCATGTTGGGTTTCAAACCCAGATCCTCAAGGCCTAAACTATCTTCTTAGTTATCCCTTAACCATTGCACCACCCAAGACTAATATGCATAACTTGGTTGTTTAATTTCTTACAGTATAATGCGGTTCTTTCATGCGTTATATACATATATAACGCAGTTTTATATATCGCTATATTTTAACGGTCAAAACAATGTTAAAATATAGCATGGTGTAAAACTGCATTATCAGTTGGAAAATGCAGTCAGATGTTTGGGGCAGTGTAAGTGATCAAGGGGTAGTAACTCATATCACGGGAGGAAACTTTGATAGATATGTAGTTTTTTGTTACACTTAAAAACGTATTTTGAGTAAAAAAGAACCACATTTAGGTTCCGAAAATGTTTTATTAGCGACAAGGGCGACTCTAGGGTAAGGCAAGTGAAGCCCTTGCCTTACGAAGTACTACTATATTATTATTATATAATATATACTCCATAATATATATTTATACAATTATTAATAGAAGATTTCGAATTTTAATAATTTTTAACATATGGTACACGTAAGATTGAGTGAGTTAATTAGATAAATTTTTCTCACAAATTAAATAATATGTTTACCTTCTCATTAATTTTATGTATAGTATTTTTTCATGGTTTTTACGATTTTACTTTCTAATTTCAACTCATATTCTCTAAATTAACTATTCCTTTTTTGTCACATTTGATTGATCCATACACCAGAAAGCAAGTTGTTTTGTGTCTCATCTTTTTTAAATAGGAAACCGAGAGGCAAATGTGCCAAGGTTCAAAACATGATAAATAATAGGCTCACCCTTTACCATTTTCACTTAAAGGGAAGAACTCGATACCATGTGACGCGCGGCTAACTCATACATCATGAGTTGCACTCTCACCAGTATATCAAAGTCATGTAGGTATTTTTGCGTCTCAATCTTATATGAATTTTATACAAGACGTTTCAGGGTCTTTTTAATATATTTTGGTCTAGGCCACCAATTCTGTTGAGCTGTTCCTCATTGACAATCGATAATTATTTATAGACAACTACCCCGTCATAAATATACTGATCAATTAGCTTCATTCACATTTGGTAACTGAATGACACATTCATTGCCTTTATGCTCTTGTCATTGTTGCCTTATCTTAAGTCAAATTATATAAATTTGATTCAGAATGTCATGATGGATAAGTGACTCTAGTAGGAGACTAGTAAAGCCTTGATTCAGGCCGCCCAAAAATTTTAATAATGAATTTATAATTTTTATTTCAAATTAGATAATATTAATGTTTGTAGAGAAAATAAAAAAGTATAAAAGAAGTTTTAAAAAGCAAGAAAGGTGTCTACTCTTAAACAGTAAAAAATATTTTTAAGACTTTGATTTAAACTACTTATATCTTCATATTAGTAAATATATTTTTCACACTAATATCAAAGGTAACATATTAAAAATACATGTCTAATATCTCTATTATTTAGTTTTTCTTTTCTAATATTAATAATAGTATTACTATGTAAATTAAAGACTTTATGTTATTTAAGAATATATACTATAAACAACAAGTATGAAAAAATGGCAAGATTAATTTTTTTTCATATATGTGTATATACGTACTAATAAAAAAACTATAAGGCCCCTTATTAAAATTTGGCTTTAGGCCACTTGTTTTATGGAGCCCCCTTTTGGGTGTGGGATGCTCGTTTAACCTCTATATTCATCTTGTTCCTTATTTACTTGTCTTGATTAGGGAAAATAGCAAAAGTCGTGCACGTAAAGTTAGACTAGCAGGGAGTTGCCCCCGGGTCCAATGACATAGTTTTTTACAGTAACATAATTTATAAGGATACCGAGTAATAAAAATTTAAGCCGAACAAAGAGTGCTATTTTGCAATATTTTAGCAGTAGCCAACTTATGTTAAATGAGATGAGAATTGAGATATTGGGTCATTCTAGAAGAAAAAGAGTTTTATTAGGGAAACAGCAAAGTCTTGCGAGTCATGGACTTTTAGTTAAAAAATAGTACATACTTCCTATGATAATTGGCTTTATGATTATGATCGACTAAATAAATTCTTAGGCCGGTAAAGTTTAAATTCAATATTAGTATTGGATCTATTGTAATTATGAAAGTATAATTCTAAAATTTGCCTATTGAGATTTTAGAATTTTATGTTGTGTGTAAAAATTCAATAAGACTTACTGTGATATCACAGACATGGATTTGCCTCAACATCCGACCTAGTTCTGTGATTTATTTCGTGGTCAAATATCCGGAAATTGACCTAGCTATATTTTAATAGAAATTTATTTATCACTTTTCTTTCAAGTTTTTATAATCATATTCTCTTTCATATTTACTATTTATATACAAAAAATTAATAAATAGAGCATCCTTACACTACTAGAAATTCAGCCAAAACCGACCGAAGTCGATAAAATATCTTTTAAACATTTTATTTTTTAATTATTTTTTTATGAAACCGACCAACTTTGGTCGATTTTGTCTCCGCAAAAATGCAGAAAACTATTTTAGTGTCACGTGAAATTTATTTTTTACGAAATAGACCGAAATCGGTTGATTTTTCGTACAAGACACTACAACAAATTTGATTATCAATGACGAATTATTTTGTCACTAACATTTCATATTTCGTCATAAAAACCCTTTTATGACCAAAAAAAATTCGTCAATAGTTCGTCCCTGAAAGAGGGTCACTAAAAGTATACAAAGACAACTTATTGTTTCGTCGCTAAATAAAACTATATTAACAACGAACTTTTTTTCGTCCCCAAATGAATTGTATCTGTGACAAGTTTGTTTGTCAGAGAAAGTAAAATAAAAAATTATAGCTAATTGTTTATTTTCGTCACTAAAAAGTTATTAATACTGACAAAACGATTTTGTCACCTACGATTTAGACCAACTAGTGACGCCTCAATTGTCTCTAAAATTGTTCACATTTCGCAGTAGTACAAAAGTAATTTTGTCACTAAAGATCACCTTTTATATACGAGAAAATATTTGTCCCTAAATGTATGAATTAGTGACAACTTTTCTTTTGTAAAAATAATTTATAATTTGTAGTTAAAAATTTATGCCGACTAAAATATTATTTTTATCAACTAAATGAAATTATCGCTACAATTTTTTATGATTGGTGACAATTACACTTGCCGTAAATAGAATGTTACTTTGTGAACGATAACAACGATTTTTAGATACATTCAATTTTGTCATTAGATACATTCAATTTGGGATACCTAGTTGTCCATTAATTGATAATTTATCATTTACAAATTGGAAATAACAAATAAAATATGCATGGTAACAATAAAAAATTCCATTCATGATCATATAATTCTAAACAACTACTACTATATTGAGATAATATCATATTACAAACTCCACAAACAAAAATACATAAATAAAGTAAAATCTATCCAACATGAAAAGTCTAATCGGAATACAAGAATAATTTTAATGTAACCACTTATCTAATAAATTTACTCTTGAATAACTTCCACGTTCATGTGCCTGCAAAAAAAAAAAAATTATAATTTTAGTCGTACATTTTTATATCATGATTTGGAGAAAAAAAAAATTAAACGTTAGTCAAATTATGTATTAATTGGTGAAGCGAACAATAGAATAAGAAAGAAGTACTGGTGAATAAAAATACTTACTCGATTTAACACAACAGATATTCTAAATTCCTCTTTGGCTACAAATAACTACAAGAATTAAGAGTAAGAAATGTCAAATTTTGAGTACTTAACCTCTCAAAAATTAAAGAAACATAAATAAAAAAATTTATACATAAAATCAAAAAAGAAACCACTACTACATAAACACAATGAGATCCAGTATGAGATCTGTACCGAAGCAAAAAAGGTACGAGAAATGGCATGGGGTCTTAAAACAAAATATCATTACAGTTTTTAGTCTCTTAAAATTGTTAAGTTGAAAAAAGGCTTTGAAGAAATTCAAACACTTTGGATTGTGTGTCTAAGAGAGGGGAAAAAAGAAAAAGAAAAATGATATATGGAGTAAGAGTTAGATGGGGATGAATAGCAACAATAACAACAACAACCCAGTATAATCCCACTTAGTGGGGTCTGGGGAGGGTAGTGTGTACGCAGACCTTACCCCTACCCTAGGTAGAAAGGTTGTTTCCAAATAGACCCCCGGCATCCTTCCCTCCAAGAACTTCCCACCTTGCTCTTGGGGAGACTCGAACTCACAACCTCTCGGTTGGAAGTGGGGGTTGCTTACCATCAGAGCAACCCCTCTTGTCAATGGGGATGAATAGCATACAAAGAAATATGAAGAGACGTGGGGGAGATGAAGGGAATGAGACTATAGTGGGGATGGAGGCGGCAGTATACAAATTAGAAGGAGGGATTTGGGGAAACATAAAGAAATTGAGGGAAATTTACCGCCACTTTTTTTTGTTCAACTTTGAAAATTAATGAAAACCAAAAATGTTGGTTTTTGGTTAATTAAGTATTTTATCAGTAACAAAAATATTTCGATTAGCATTAAAAATATATATCCTTGGCAATTTATTTACACATTAACATTATTATATTACAAAAATAGCACAAGATTAAAACGTTTGCTAACAAGGATAACTAATGGTCGTGACAGAATAGTTTCAACTCCTAAAATCTGTCTATTATAGAATAGGAGAAGCAAATCATTATGATGATTCTAAGTGTCATCTAAAAATTGAATAAGTATAAAATTTTAGGACAAAATTAGTTATATTAATAACTAGTACCCCTTTTTAATTGAATTGAAAATAATTAAATATCTATATATTATTAAGAAAACTAATATAAAAAATATATAAATAAATAACTTCAATATAGAGATATATAAAAGGATAAGACAAATTTAAATTTTGAGATGAGAAAGTTTTTGAATAATAATTATGGATAAGATCATGGAACTAAAAATATCATAATACATAAAACTAAAGACAAAAACATAAATAATTCAAGAAATAAATAAAATATACAAAGTTATAATTTAACTTATTATGCATTAATTTTAATTAAAAAATAAACTTTCATATTAAATAAAAATAGGTAAAAGAATTCAATTTAATTTCTTATTGAAATAATATAAAATAATAATTATTAGTAGATTTATGACATATAATAAAAGAACTTATATGTTGAACCTTTAAACTAATTCAACACCATCCATTTATAAAAATAATACAAAAAAATCGTATTATTATAGATGAAAGTTGTACATATAGACATAAATAAAATAACAATAAATAAATAATCATAAATGAAGAACGCTAAAAAAAAATTCAAGCAGTAGCGGGTGTGTAAATTTTTGTTAATAAATAGCACTCATAATTCATAAAATACAAAATACACAAATATAAAGATATTTTTAGGATATTATGCATAACATAAGTATATTATATATATAACAAAAGTTAATAATTATTAAAAATATTGGTAGATGTTCCAGAGTAAAAAAATATATATAGTATATTAAAAAAATAGTATCAAAATATTAAGTCAATTTACAAGTTAATAAAAAGTTACATTAGTAAATGTATATGTAGTACTATGTACTTTCTAATTAAATAATAATAATAAAAACTAAATAAGGAACATACATTTATTTGATGACTATATAATGTGTATTCATTGATTTTGTATAGATTTTATTTTTATGTATACAATATTAATTTAAAATAATAGCTAATATTAATTAAAATAATATTTTGTTATTAGATCATAATTTTATAATATTAATATTCAAGTCAAATTATTCGCGCATCCCATGGGTTCTAACCCTAACAATAATTAAAAGAGGTACATTCAAGGAGGGATGAAATTTTTTCAAAAATTCTAAAAGTAAAAAAAAAAATTAAATTTTTATTGACGAAACTATTTTTGTATTCAAATTATGATTAACTGTAAGATAAATAGTAATTTGTCACATATTATCTACAACATTAGTGACGAAACTAATTTGTCACCAATGTCTTTAATTTCTTGGCTAATGTTACTTAATATTTGGCGCCAAACCATTTTTTTTTGTGGGAATCTTTAGTAGACAAAATTTTTGCTATGAATTTTATGTTTCGTCACCAAAAATATGTCTCTGATGTATTTAAGTACGGGTGTAATTTTAGTCATAAATAGTCAATAATTAGTGACGAATTTTTGGTGGTAGCTAATAGTTTTGTGGATTAAATAGAGAAGATATTATGATTGTCGCTAATTGTTTATGCTTTAGTGACAAAAACTAAAGTCACAAAAATAATAAAATTTTATGGCTAAATCCTACACCATTTAACTACAAATTTTAGTTTGTCGCCACTTTAATTGCATACTTTTAGTGACAAAACTTATTAGTATCCAAAATATAACAAGTTTAAAGACAAATACTGATTTGTCACAAATTGTCTACAACATTAGTGACAAAACGGATTTGTCACCAATACCTTTAATTTTGTGGTTAATATTACTCAATATTTGGCGCCGATCCATTTATTTGGTGGAAAACATTAGTAGACAAAATTTTTGCTACAAAATTTAAATTTTCTCACTAAAAATATACCTTTCATGCATTTAAGTACGAATTGTTATTTTTGTCACGGAAAATGAATAATTAGTGATGTGTTTTCTATTGTAGCTATTAATTTCGTGGTTAAATATCGCATTTGTTGTAGTTAGATAAATTAAAATTAAATTGTAAAAATAAACCGAAATCAATTGGTTACTCCAGTAAGTAATTTTAAAAAATTGACCGACTTCGGTCTGTAATTTTATATATTTTAATTAAACCAACAGAAATCAATTGATTATTTTGCGCGAAAATAGAATTAAATAGTACAAATTAAATAAAAGAAAGTTTTAAATCAAAATGTACTAATGGTCTAGTGATAGAATAGTTTCATGCCACAGTATTACTCTGGTTCGATTCCCAGATGGTGCACTTTTTAATTGCATAACTAAAAATACCGACCGACTTCGATCTATTTTTTTGGTGGATTTTTTTCTTTTTGGGTCGTTTGTAAAATTTAAATGGTCGACCGATCGATAGAAAATTGCGATCAACTTTGATAGCTATTTATTACCGATCAACATAATTTCGACGGACTAAAGTCGGATGGACAATGATTTGTTTTTCCAATTTTCTCGATTAAAATCGACCGATATTTCTGGATAGTTTTAGGTAATTTTTTAGTAGCGTTAAAATTTGGATGTAATTGGTACAACCCTTACCCCCCTCCCCCCTGCGTGCACGTGCGTCAGACCCCTCTTCTCTTTCTCATGTATATCCATTATACAAAGCCCCTAAAATCACC
>JASVEL010000408.1:0-44076 GCA_032618575.1 Nicotiana noctiflora
TTTTGAGTCGAGGGCTCATATCCCGAGTTTTACTTCAACCGTCGTTGAATTTTTATTTGGCGAAGGCTCACGGCCTGAGTCCCAGTTCAACCGTAGTTGAACTTTTTTTTATTCTTTTGAGTCGAGGGCTCATAGTCCGAGTTTTACTTCAACCGCCGTTGAATTTTTATTTGGCGAAAGCTCATGGCCTGAGTCCCAGTTCAACCGTAGTTGAACTTTTGTTGATTCTTTTGAGTCGAGGGCTCATAGCTCGAGTTTTACTTCAACGATCGTTGAATTTTTATTTGGCGAAGGATCATGGCCTGAGTACCAGTTCAACCGTTGTTGAACTTTTGTTGATTCTTTTGAGTCGAGGGCTCATAGCCCGAGTTTTACTTCAACCGCCGTTGAATTTTTGTTTGGCGAAAGCTCATGGTCTGAGTCCCAGTTCAACCGTAGTTGAACTTTTTTTGATTCTTTTGAGTAGAGGGCTCATAGCCCGAGTTTTACTTCAACCTGTCGTTGAATTTTTATTTGGCGAAGCCTCATGGCCTGAGTCCAGTTCAACCGTAGTTGAACTTTTGTTGAATCTTTTGAGTCGAGGGCTCTTAGCCCGAGTTTTACTTCAACTGTCATTGAATTGTTTTTTGGCGAAGGCTCATGGCCTGAGTCCCAGTTCAACCGTAGTGGAACTTTTGTTGATTCTTTTGAGTCGAGTGCTCATAGCCCGAGTTTTACTTAAACAATCGTCGAATTTTTATTTAGCGAAGGATTATGGATTGAGTCCCAGTTCAACCGTAGTTGAACTTTTGTTGATTCTTTTGAGTCGAGGGCTCATAGCCCGAGTTTTACTTCAACCGTCGTTGATTTTTTATTTGGCGAAGGCTCATGGCCTGAGTCCAGTTCAACCGTTGTTGAACTTTTGTTGATTCTTTTGAGTAGAGGGCTCATAGCCCGAGTTTTACTTCAACTGTCGTTGAATTTTTATTTGGTGAAGGCTCATGGCCTGAGTCCCAGTTCAACCGTAGTTGAACTTTTGTTGATTCTTTTGAGTCGAGGGCTCATAGCCCGAGTTTTACTTCAACAGTCGTTGAATTTTTATTTGGCGAAGGATCATGGCCTGAGTCCCAGTTCAACCGTCGTTGAACTTTTGTTGATTCTTTTGAGTTGAGGACTCATAGCCCGAGTTTTACTTCAACTGTCGTTGAATTTTTTATTTGGCGAAGGCTCATAGCCTGATTCCAGTTCAACCGTAGTTGAACTCTTGTTGATTCTTTTGAGTAGAGGGCTCATAGCCCGAGTTTTACTTCAACCGTCGTTGAATTTTTATTTGGCGAAGTCTCATGGCCTGAGTCCAGTTCAACCGTAGTTGAACTTTTTTTGATTCTTTTGAGTCGAGGGCTCATAGCTCGAGTTTTACTTCAACCGTCGTTGAATTTTTATTTGGCGAAGGTTCATGGCCTGAGTCCAGTTCAACCGTAATTAAACTTTTGTTGATTCTTTTGAGTCGAGGGCTCATAGCCCGAGTTTTACTTCAACCGTCGTTGAATTTTTATTTGGCAAAGGCTCATCGCCTGAGTCCAGTTCAACCGTAGTTAAACTTTTGTTTATTCTTTTGAGTCGAGTTCTCATAGCCCGAGTTTTACTTCAACCGCCGTTGAATTTTTATTTGGCGAAGGCTCATGGCCTGAGTCCAAGTTCAACCGTAGTTGAACTTTTTTTGATTCTTTTGAGTAGAGGGCTCATAGCCCGTGTTTTACTTCAACCGTCGTTGAATTTTTATTTGGCGAAGGCTCATGGCCTGAGTCCCAGTTCAACCGCAGTTAAAATTTTGTTGATTCTTTTGAGTCGAGGGCTCATAGCCCGAGTTTTACTTCAACCGTCGTTGAATTTTTATTTGGCGAAGGCTCATGGCTTGAGTCCTAGTTCAACCGAAGTTGAACTTTTGTTGATTCTTTTGTGTCGAGAGCTCATAGCCCGAGTTTTACTTCAACCGTCGTTGAATTTTTATTTGGCGAAGGCTCACGGCCTAAGTCCCAGTTCAACCGTAGTTGAACTTTTTTTGATTCTTTTGAGTCGAGGGCTCATAGTTCGAGTTTTACTTCAACCGCCGTTGAATTTTTATTTGGCGAAAGCTCATGGCCTGAGTCCCAGTTCAACCGTAGTTGAACTTTTGTTGATTCTTTTGAGTCGAGGGCTCATAGCCCGAGTTTTACTTCAACAGTCGTTGAATTTTTATTTGGCGAAGGATCATGGCCTGAGTACCAGTTCAACCGTAGTTGAACTTTTGTTGATTCTTTTGAGTCGAGGGCTCATAGCCCGAGTTTCACTTCAACCGCCGTTTAATTTTTATTTGGCGAAAGCTCATGGCCTGAGTCCCAATTCAACCGTAGTTGAACTTTTTTTGATTCTTTTGAGTAGAGGGCTCATAGCCCGAGTTTTACTTCAACCGTCGTTGAATTTATATTTGGCGAAGGTTCATGGCCTGAGTCCAGTTCAACCGTAGTTGAACTTTTGTTGATTCTTTTGAGTCGAGGGCTCATAGCCCGAGTTTTACTTCAACCGTCGTTGAATTTTTAATTGGCGAAGGCTCACGGCCTGAGTCCCAGTTCAACCGTAGTTGAACTTTTTTTGATTCTTTTGAGTCGAGGGCTCATAGTCCGAGTTTTACTTCAACCGCCGTAGAATTTTTATTTGGCGAAAGCTCATGGCCTGAGTCCCAGTTCAACCGTAGTTGAACTTTTGTTGATTCTTTTGAGTCGAGGGCTCATAGCCCGAGTTTTACTTCAACAGTCGTTGAATTTTTATTTGGCGAAGGATCATGGCCTGAGTACCAGTTCAACCGTAGTTGAACTTTTGTTGATTCTTTTGAGTCGAGGGCTCATAGCCCGAGTTTCACTTCAACCGCCGTTGAATTTTTATTTGGCGAAAGCTCATGGCCTGAGTCCCAATTCAACCGTAGTTGATCTTTTTTTGATTCTTTTGACTAGAGGGCTCATAGCCCGAGTTTTACTTCAACCGTCGTTGAATTTTTATTTGGCGAATTCTCATGGCCTGAGTCCAGTTCAACCTTAGTTGAACTTTTGTTGATTCTTTTGAGTCGAGGGCTCATATCCCGAGTTTTACTTCAACCGTCGTTGAATTTTTATTTGGCGAAGGCTCACGGCCTGAGTCCCAGTTCAACCGTAGTTGAACTTTTTTTTATTCTTTTGAGTCGAGGGCTCATAGTCCGAGTTTTACTTCAACCGCCGTTGAATTTTTATTTGGCGAAAGCTCATGGCCTGAGTCCCAGTTCAACCGTAGTTGAACTTTTGTTGATTCTTTTGAGTCGAGGGCTCATAGCTCGAGTTTTACTTCAACGGTCGTTGAATTTTTATTTGGCGAAGGATCATGGCCTGAGTACCAGTTCAACCGTTGTTGAACTTTTGTTGATTCTTTTGAGTCGAGGGCTCATAGCCCGAGTTTTACTTCAACCGCCGTTGATTTTTTGTTTGGCGAAAGCTCATGGTCTGAGTCCCAGTTCAACCGTAGTTGAACTTTTTTTGATTCTTTTGAGTAGAGGGCTCATAGCCCGAGTTTTACTTCAACCGTCGTTGAATTTTTATTTGGCGAAGGCTCATTGCCTAAGTCCAGTTCAACCGTACTTTAACTTTTGTTGATTCTTCTGAGTCGAGAGCTCATAGCCCGAGTTTTACTTCAATTGTCGTTGAATTTTTATTTGGCGAATACTCACGGCCTGAGTCCCTGTTCAACCGTAGTTGAACTTTTGTTGATTCTTTTGAGTCGAGGGCTCATAGCCCGAGTTTTACATCAACCGTCGTTGAATTTTTATTTGGCAAAGGCTCATCGCCTGAGTCCAGTTCAACCGTAGTTAAACTTTTGTTTATTCTTTTGAGTCGAGGGCTCATAGCCCGAGTTTTACTTCAACCGCCTTTGAATTTTTATTTGGCGAAGGCTCATGGCCTGAGTCCTAGTTCAACCGTAGTTGAACTTTTTTTGATTCTTTTGGGTAGAGGGCTCATAGCCCGAGTTTTACTTCAACCGACGTTGAATTTTTATTTGGCGAAGGCTCATGGCCTGAGTCCAGTTCAACCGTAGTTGAACTTTTGTTTATTCTTTTGAGTCGAGGGCTCATAGTCTGAGTTTTACTTCAACCGCCGTTGAATTTTTATTTCGCGAAAGCTCATGGCCTGAGTCCCAGTACAACCGTAGTTGAACTTTTTTTGATTCTTTTGAGTAGAGGGCTCATAGCCCGAGTTTTACTTCAACCGTCGTTGAATTTTTATTTGGCGAAGGCTCATGGTCTGAGTCCAGTTCAACCGTAGTTGAACTTTTGTAAATTCTTTTGAGTCGAGGGCTCATAGTCCGAGTTTTACTTCAACCGCCGTTGAATTTTTATTTGGCGAAAGCTCATGGCCTGAGTCCCAGTTCAACCGTAGTTGAACTTTTGTTGATTCTTTTGAGTCGAGGGCTCATAGCCCGAGTTTTACTTCAACAGTCGTTGAATTTTTATTTGGCAAAGGATCATGGTCTGAGTCCCAGTTCAACCGTAGTTGAACTTTTGTTGATTCTTTTGAGTCGAGGGCTCATAGCCCGAGTTTCACTTCAACCGTCGTTGAATTTTTATTTGGCGAAGGCTCATGGTCTGAGTCCAATTCAACCGTAGTTGAACTTTTGTTGATTCTTTTGAGTCGAGGGCTCATAGCCCGAGTTTTACTTCGACTGTCGTTGAATTTTTATTTGGCGAAGGCTCATGGCCTGGGTCCCAGTTCAACCGTAGTTGAATCTTTTGAGTCGAGTGCTCATAGCCCGGGTTTTACTTCAACCGTCATTGAATTTGTATTTGGCGAAGGATCATGGCCTGAGTCCAGTTCAACCGTAGTTGAACTTTTATTGATTCTTTTGAGTCGAGGGCTCTTAGCCCAAGTTTTACTTTAACTGTCGTTGAACTTTTTTTTGGCGAAGGCTCATGGCCAGAGTCCAGTTCAACCGTAGTTGAACTTTTGTTGATTCCTTGGAGTCGAGGGCTCATAGCCCGACTTTTACTTCAACTGTCGTTGAATTATTTTTTGGCGAAGGCTCATGGCATGAGTCCAGTTCAACCGTAGTTGAACTTTTGTTGATTGTTTTGAGTCGAGGGCTCATAGCCCGAGTTTTACTTCAACAGTCGTTGAATTTTTATTTGGCGAAGGATCATGGCCTGAGTCCTAGTTCAACCGTAGTTGAACTTTCGTTGATTCTTTTGAGTCGAGGGCTCAGAGCCCGAGTTTTACTTCAACCGTCGTTGAACGTTTATTTGGCGAAGGCTCATGGCCTGAGTTCAGTTCAACCGTAATTAAACTTTTGTTGTATCTTTTGAGTCGAGGGCTCATAGCCCGAGTTTTACTTCAACTGTCGTTGAATTTTTGTTTGGCGAAGGCTCATGGCCTGAGTCCCATTCATCCGTAGTTGAACTTTTGTTAATTCTTTTGAGTCGAGGGCTAATAGCCCAAGTTTTAGTTCAACCATCGTTGAATATTTATTGGGCGAAGGCTCATGGCCTGAGTCCAGTTCAACCGTAGTTGAAATTTTGTTGCTTCTTTTGAGTCGAGGGCTCTTAGCCCGAGTTTTACTTCAACTGTCATTGAATTGTTTTTTGGCGAAGGCTCATGGCCTGAGTCCCAGTTCAACCGTAGTTGAATTTTTGTTGATTCTTTTGAATCGAGGGCTCATAGACCGAGTTTTACTTCAACCGTCGTTGAATTTTTATTTGGCGAAGGCTCATGGCCTGAGTCCCAGGTTCAACCGTAGTTGAACTTTTGTTGATTCTTTTGAGTCGAGGGCTCATAGCCCGAGTTTTACTTCAACAGTCGTTGAATATTTATTTGGCAAAGGATCTTGGCCTGAGACCCAGTTCAACCGTAGTTGAACTTTTGTTGATTCTTTTGAGTCGAGGGCTCATAGCCCGAGTTTTACTTCAACTGTCGTTGAATTTTTTATTTGGCGAAGGCTCATGGCCTGAGTCCAGTTCAACCGTAGTTGAACTTTTGTTGATTCTTTTGAGTAGAGGGCTCATAGCCCGAGTTTTACTTCAACTGTCGTTGAATTTTTATTTGTCGAAGGATCATGGCCTGAGTCCCAGTTCAATCGTAGTTGAACTTTTGTTGATTCTTTTGAGTCGAGGGCTCATAGCCCGAGTTTTACTTCAATTGTCATTGAATTTTTTATTTGGCGAAGGCTCATGGCCTGAGTCCAGTTCAACCGTAGTTGAACTTTTGTTGATTCTTTTGAGTGGAGGGCTCATAGCCCGAGTTTTACTTCAACAGTCGTTGAATTTTTATTTGGCGAATGATCATGGCCCGAGTCCCAGTTCTAACGTAGTTGAACTTTTGTTGATTCTTTTGAGTCGAGGGCTCATAGCCCGAGTTTTACTTCAACCGTCATTGAATTTTTATTTGGCAAAGGATCATGGCCTGAGTCCAGTTCAACCGTAGTTTAACTTTTGTTGATTCTTTTGAGTAGAGGGCTCATAGCCTGAGTTTTACTTCAACCGTCGTTGAATTTTTATTTGGCGAAGGCTCATGGCCTGAGTTCAGTTCAACCGTAATTAAACTTTTGTTGATTCTTTTGAGTCGAGGGCTCATAGCCCGAGTTTTACTTCAACAGTCGTTGAATTTTTATTTGGCGAAGGATCATGGCCTGAGTCCCAGTTCAACCGTAGTTGAACTTTTGTTGATTCTTTTGAGTCGAGGGCTCATAGCCCGAGTTTTACTTCAACCGTCATTGAATTTTTATTTGGCAAAGGATCATGGCCTGAGTCCAGTTCAACCGTAGTTTAACTTTTGTTGATTCTTTTGAGTAGAGGGCTCATAGCCCGAGTTTTACTTCAACTGTCGTTGAATTTTTATTTGGCGAAGGCTCATGGCCTGAGTCTAGTTCAACCGTAGTTGAACTTTTGTTAATTCTTTTGGGTCGAGGGCTAATAACCCGAGTTTTACTTCAACTGCCGTTGAATTTTTATTTGGCGAAGTCTCATGGCCTGAGTCCAGTTCAACCGTAGTTGAACTTTTTTTGATTCTTTTGAGTCGAGGGCTCATAGCTCGAGTTTTACTTCAACCGTCGTTGAATTTTTATTTGGCGAAGGTTCATGGCCTGAGTCCAGTTCAACCGTAATTAAACTTTTGTTGATTCTTTTGAGTCGAGGGCTCATAACCCGAGTTTTACTTCAACAGTCGTTGAATTGTTTTTTGTCGAAGGCTCATGGCCTGAGTCCCAGTTCAATCGTAGTTGAACTTTTGTTGATTCTTTTGAGTCGAGGGCTCATAGCTCGAGTTTTACTTCAACTGTCATTGAATTTTTTATTTGGCGAAGGCTCATGGCCTGAGTCCAGTTCAACCGTAGTTGAACTTTTGTTGATTCTTTTGAGTAGAGGGCTCATAGCCCGAGTTTTACTTCAACAGTCGTTGAATTTTTATTTGGCGAAGGATCATGGCCCGAGTCCCAGTTCTAACGTAGTTGAACTTTTGTTGATTCTTTTGAGTCGAGGGCTCATTGCCCGAGTTTTACTTCAACCATCATTGAATTTTTATTTGGTAAAGGATTATGGCCTGAGTCTAGTTCAACCGTAGTTGAACTTTTGTTGATTCTTTTGAGTAGAGGGCTCATAGCCTGAGTTTTACTTCAACCGTCGTTGAATTTTTATTTGGCGAAGGCTCATGGCCTGAGTCCCAGTTCAACCGTAGTTGAACTTTGTTGATTCTTTTGAATCGAGGGCTCAAAGCCCGAGTTTTACTTCAACTGTCATTGAATTTATATTGGCGAAGGCTCGTGGCCTGAGTCCGGCTCAACCGTAGTTGAACATTGTTTATTCTTTTGAGTCGAGGGCTCATAGCCCAAGTTTGGATGAGATGAATCAGGCTTGCCATGATTGTTGTTTTCCCTTCGTTTCTGACTTCAGTAACAGCTACGTGAACTTTTTTTGATTCTTTTGAGTCGAGGGCTCATAGCTCGAGTTTTACTTCAACCGTCGTTGAATTTTTATTTGGCGAAGGTTCATGGCCTGAGTCCAGTTCAACCGTAATTATACTTTTGTTGATTCTTTTGTGTCGAGGGTTCATAACCCGAGTTTTACTTCAACTGTCGTTGAATGGTTTTTTGGCGAAGGCTCATGGCCTGAGTCCAGTTCAACCGTAGTTGAACTTTTGTTAATTCTTTTGAGTCGAGGGCACATAGCCCGAGTTTTACTTCAACCGTCGTTGAATTTTTATTTGGCAAAGGTTCATGGCCCGAGTTCAGTTCAACCGTAATTAAACTTTTGTTGATTCTTTTGAGTCGAGGGCTCATAACCCGAGTTTTACTTCAACTGTCGTTGAATTGTTTTTTGGCGAAGGCTCATGGCCTGAGTCCAGTTCAACCGTAGTTGAACTTTTGTTAATTATTTTGAGTCGAGGGCTCATAGCCCGAGTTTTACTTCAACAGTCGTTGAATTTTTATTTGGCGAAGGATCATGGCCTGAGTCCTAGTTCAACCGTAGTTGAACTTTTGTTGATTCCTTTGAGTCGAGGGCTCATTGCCCGAGTTTTACTTCAACCGTCGTTGAATTTTTATCTGGAAAAGGCTCATGGCCTGAGTCCCAGTTCAACCGTAGTTGAACTTTTGTTGATTCTTTTGAGTCGAGGGCTCATAGCCCGAGTTTTACTTCAACCGTCGTTGAATTTTTATTTGGCGAAGGCTCATGGCCTGAGTCCAGTTCAACCGTAGTTGAACTTTTGTTAATTCTTTCGAGTCGAGGGCTAATAGCCCGAGTTTTACTTCAACTGCCGTTGAATTTTTATTTGGCGAAGGCTCATAGCCTGAGTCCAGTTCAACCGTAGTTGAACTTTTTTTGATTTTTTTTTGAGTCGGGGGCTCATAGCTCGAGTTTTACTTCAACCGTCGTTGAATTTTTATTTGGCAAAGGCTCATTGCCTGAGTCCATTTCAACCGTAGTTGAACTTTTGTTGATTCTTTTGAGTCGAGGGCTAATAGGCCGAGTTTTACTTCAACTGTCGTTGAATTTTTATTTGGCGAAGGCTCATGGCCTGAGTCCATTTCAGCCGCAGTTGAACTTTTGTTAATTCTTTTGAGTCGAGGGCTAATAGCCCGAGTTTTACTTCAACTGCCGTTGAATTTTTATTTGGCGAAGGCTCATGGCCTGAGTCCAGTTCAACCGTAGTTGAACTTTTTTTGATTTTTTTGAGTCGAGGGCTCATAGCCCGAGTTTTACTTCAACCGTCGTTGAATTTTTATTTGGCGAAGGTTCATGGCCCGAGTCCAGTTCAACCGTAATTAAACTTTTGTTGATTCTTTTGAGTCGAGGGCTCATAACCCGAGTTTTACTTCAACTGTCGTGGAATTGTTTTTTGGCGAAGGCTCATGGCATGAGTCCAGTTCAACCGTAGTTGAACTTTTGTTGATTGTTTTGAGTCGAGGGCTCATAGTCCGAGTTTTACTTCAACCGCCGTTGAATTTTTATTTGGCGAAAGCTCATGGCCTGAGTCCCAGTTCAACCGTAGTTGAACTTTTGTTGATTCTTTTGAGTCGAGGGCTCATAGCCCGAGTTTTACTTCAATAGTCGTTGAATTTTTATTTGGCGAAGGATCATGGCCCGAGTCCCAGTTTTAACATAGTTGAACTTTTGTTGATTCTTTTGAGTCGAGGGCTCATTGCCCGAGTTTTACTTCAACCACCATTGAATTTTTATTTGGCAAAGGATTATGGCCTGAGTCCAGTTCAACCGTAGTTGAACTTTTGTTGATTCTTTTGAGTAGAGGGCGCATAGCCTGAGTTTTACTTCAACCGTCGTTGAATTTTTATTTGGCGAAGGCTCATGGCCTGAGATCAGTTCAACCGTAATTAAACTTTTGTTGATTCTTTTGAGTCGAGGGCTCATAGCCCGAGTTTTACTTCAACTGTCATTGAATTTTTATTTGGCGAAGGCTCATGGCCTGAGTCCAGTTCAATCGTAGTTGAACTTTTGTTAATTCTTTTGAGTCGAGGGCTAATAGCCCGAGTTTTACTTCAACCGCCGTTGAATTTTTATTTGGCGAAGGCTCATGGCCTGAGTCCCAGTTCAACCGTAGTTGAACTTTTTTTGATTCTTTTGAGTCGAGGGCTCATAGCCCGAGTTTTACTTCAACCGTCGTTGAATTTTTATTTGGCGAAGGTTCATGGCCTGAGTCCAGTTCAACCGTAATTATACTTTTGTTGATTCTTTTGAGTCGAGGGCTCATAACCCGAGTTTTACTTCAACTGTCGTTGAATTGTTTTTTGGCGAAGGCTCATGGCCTGAGTCCAGTTCAACCGTAGTTGAACTTTTGTTAATTATTTTGAGTCGAGGGCTCATAGCCCGAGTTTTACTTCAACCGTCGTTGAATTTTTATTTGGCGAAGGTTCATGGCCCGAGTCCAGTTCAACCGTAATTAAACTTTTGTTGATTCTTTTGAGTCGAGGGCTCATAACACGAGTTTTACTTCAAGTGTCGTTGAATTGTTTTTTGGCGAAGGCTCATGGCATGAGTCCAGTTCAACCGTAGTTGAACTTTTGTTGATTGTTTTGAGTCGAGGGCTCATAGCCCGAGTTTTACTTCAACAGTCGTTGAATTTTTATTTGGCGAAGGATCATGGCCTGAGTCCTAGTTCAACCGTAGTTGAACCTTTGTTGATTCTTTTGAGTCGAGGGCTCATAGCCCGAGTTTAACTTCAACCGTCGTTGAATTTTTATTTGGCAAAGGCTCATGGCCTGAGTCCAGTTCAACCGTAGTTGAACTTTTGTTGATTCTTTTGAGTCGAGGGCTCATAGCCCGAGTTTTACTTCAACTGTCGTTGAATTTTTATTTGGCGAAGGCTCATGGCCTGAGTCCAGTTCAACCGTAGTTGAACTTTTGTTAATTCTTTTGAGTCGAGGGCTAATAGCCCGAGTTATACTTCAACTGCCGTTGAATTTTTATTTGGCGAAGGCTCATGGCCTGAGTCCAATTCAACCGTAGTTGAACTTTTTTTGATTTTTTTGAGTCGGGGGCTCATAGCCCGAGTTTTAATTCAACTGTCGTTGAATTTTTATTTGGCAAAGGCTCATTGCCTGAGTCCATTTCAACCGTAGTTGAACTTTTGTTGATTCTTTTGAGTCGAGGGCTCATAGCCCGAGTCTTACTTCAACTGTCGTTGAATTTTTATTTGGCGAAGGCTCATGGCCTGAGTCCAGTTCAACCGTAGTTGAACTTTTGTTAATTCTTTTGAGTCGAGGGCTCATAGTCCGAGTTTTACTTCAACTGCCGTTGAATTTTTATTTGGCGAAGGCTCATGGCCTGAGTCCAGTTCAACCGTAGTTGAACTTTTTTTGATTTTTTTGAGTCGAGGGCTCATAGCCCGAGTTTTACTTCAACCGTCGTTGAATTTTTATTTGGCGAAGGTTCATGGCCCGAGTCCAGTTCAACCGCAATTAAACTTTTGTTGATTGTTTTGAGTCGAGGGCTCATAGCCCGAGTTTTACTTCAACAGTCGTTGAATTTTTATTTGGCGAAGGCTCATGGCCTGAGTCCCAGTCCAACCGTAGTTGAACTTTTGTTGATTCTTTTGAGTAGAGTGCTCATAGCCCGAGTTTTACTTCAACTGTCGGTGAATTTTTATTTGGCGAAGGCTCATGGCCTGAGTCCCAGTCCAACCGTAGTTGAACTTTTGTTGATTCTTTTGAGTCGAGGGCTCATAGCCCGAGTTTTACTTCAACCGTCGTTGAATTTTTATTTGGCAAAGGCTCATGGCCTGAGTCCCAATTCAACCGTAGTTGAACTTTTGTTGATTCTCTTGAGTCGAGGGCTCATAGCCCGAGTTTTACTACTGTCGTTGAATTTTTATTTGGCGAAGGCTCATGGCCTGAGTCCAGTTCAACCGTAGTTGAACTTTTGTTAATTCTTTTGAGTCGAGGGCTAATAGCCCGAGTTTTACTTCAACTGCCGTTGAATTTTTATTTGGCGAAGGCTCATGGCCTGAGTCCAGTTCAACCGTAGTTGAACTTTTTTTGATTTTTTTGAGTCGGGGGCTCATAGCCCGAGTTTTACTTCAACCGTCGTTGAATTTTTATTTGGCAAAGGCTCATTGCCTGAGTCCATTTCAACCATAGTTGAACTTTTGTTGATTCTTTTGAGTCGAGGGCTCATAGCCCGAGTTTTACTTCAACCGTCGTTGAATTTTTATTTGGCGAAGGCTCATGGCCTGAGTCCAGTTCAACCGTAGTTCAACTTTTGTTGATTCTTTTGAGTAGAGGGCTCATAGCCCGAGTTTTACTTCAACTGCCGTTGAATTTTTATTTGGCGAAGGCTCATGGCCTGAGTCGAGTTAAACCGTAGTTGAACTTTTTTTGATTTTTTTGAGTCGAGGGCTCATAGCCCGAGTTTTACTTCAACCGTCATTGAATTTTTATTTGGCGAAGGTTCATGGCCTGAGTCCAGTTCAACCGTAATTAAACTTTAGTTGATTCTTTTGAGTCGAGGGCTCATAACCCGAGTTTTACTTCAACTGTCGTCGAATTGTTTTTTGGCGAAGGCTCATGGCCTGAGTCCAGTTCAGCCGTAGTTAAACTTTTGTTAATTCTTTTGAGTCAAGGGCTCATAGCCCGAGTTTTACTTCAACTATCGTTGAATTTTTATTTGGCGAAGGCTCACGGCCTGAGTCCCAGTTCAACCGTAGTTGAAATTTTGTTGATTCTTTTGAGTCGAGGGCTCATAGCCCGAGTTTTACTTCAACCGTCGTTGAATTTTTATTTGGCAAAGGCTCATGGCCTGAGTCTTGTTCAATTGTAGTTAAACTTTTGTTTATTCTTTTGAGACGAGGGCTCATAGCTCGAGTTTTACTTCAACTGTCGTTGAATTTTTATTTGGCGAAGGCTCATGGCCTGAGTCCAGTTCAACTGTAGTTGAACTTTTGTTGATTTTTTGAGTCGAGGGCTCATAACCTGAGTTTTACTTCAACTATTATTGAATTTCTTAGTTGGCGAAGGCTCATGGCCTGAGTCCCAGTTCAACCGTAGTTGAACTTTTGTTGATTCTTTGAGTCGAGGGCTCATAGCCCGAGTTTTACTTCAACTGTTGTTGAATTTCTTAGTTGGCGAAGGCTCATGGCCTGAGTCCCAGTTCAACCGTAGTTGAACTTTTGTTGATTTTTTAGAGTCGGGGGCTCGTGGCCCGAATTTTTCTTCAACTGTTGTTGAATTTACATTGGCGAAGGCTCATTGCCTGAGTCCCAGCTCAACCGTAGTTGAACTTTTGTTGATTTTTAGAGTCGAGGGCTCGTGGCCCGAGTTTTTCTTCAACTGTCATTGAATTGTTTTTTGGCGAAGGATCATGGCCTGAGTCCAGTTTAACCGTAGTTGAACTTTTGTTGATTCTTTTGAGTCGAGGGCTCATAGCCCGAGTTTTACTTCAACTGTCCTTGAATTTTTATTTGGCGAAGGCTTATGGCCTGAGTCCAGTTCAACCGTAGTTGAACTTTTGTTGATTCTTTTGAGTCGAGGAATCTTAGCCCGAGTTTTACTTCAACTGTCATTGAATTATTTTTTGCGAAGGCTCATGGCCTGAGTCCCAGTTCAACCGTAGTTGAACTTTTGTTGATTCTTTTGAGTCGAGGGCTCATAGCCCGAGTTTTACTTCAACTGTCGTTGAATTTATATTGGCGAAGGCTCGTGGTCTGAGTCCCAGTTCGACCGTAGTTGAACTTTGTTGATTCTTTTGAGTCGAGGGCTCATAGCCCGAGTTTTACTTCAACTGTCATTGAATTGTTTTTTGGCGAAGGATCATGGCCTGAGTCCAGTTCAACTGTAGTTGAACTTGTGTTGATTCTTTTGAGTAGAGGGCTCATAGCCCGAGTTTTACTTCAACTGTCGTTGAATTTTTATTTGGCGAAGGCTCATGGCCTGAGTCCCAGTACAACCGTAGTTGAACTTTTGTTGATTCTTTTGAGTCGAGGGCTCATAGGCTGAGTTTTACTTCAACCGTCGTAGAATTTTTATTTGGCGAAAACTCATGGCCTGAGTCCCAGTTCAACCGTAGTTGAACGTTTTTTGATTCTTTTGAGTAGAGGGTTCATAGCTCGAGTTTTACTTCAACTGTCGTTGAATTTTTATTTGGCGAAGGCTCATGGCCTGAGTCCAGTTCAACCGTAGTTGAACTTTTGTTGATTCTTTTGAGTCGAGGGCTCGTAGCCCGAGTTTTACTTCAACCGCCGTTGAATTTACATCGGCGAAGGCTCGTGGCCTGAGTCCAAGTTCAACCGTAGTTGAACTTTTGTTGATTCTTTTGAGTCGAGGGCTCATAGCCCGAGTTTTACTTCAACGGTCATTGAATTTATATTGGCGAAGGCTCGTGGCCTGAGTCCCAGTTCAACCGTAGTTGAACTTTTGTTGATTCTTTTGAGTCGAGGGCTCATAGCCCGAGTTTTACTTCAACCGCCGTTGAATTTTTATTTGGCGAAAGCTCATGGCCTGAGTCCCAGTTCAACCGTAGTTGAACTTTTGTTGATTCTTTTGAGTCGAGGGCTCATAGCCCTAGTTTTACTTAAACAGTCGTTGAATTTTTATTTGGCGAAGGATCATGGCCTGAGTACCAGTTCAACCCAGTTCAACCGTAGTTAAACTTTTGTTTATTCTTTTGAGTCGAGGGCTCATAGCCCGAGTTTTACTTCAACCGCCGTTGAATTTTTATTTGGCGAAGGCTCATGGCCTGAGTCCCAGTTCAACCGTAGTTGAACTTTTGTTGATTCTTTTGAGTCGAGGGCTCATAGCTCGAGTTTTACTTCAACGGTCGTTGAATTTTTATTTGGCGAAGGATCATGGCCTGAGTACCAGTTCAACCGTTGTTGAACTTTTGTTGATTCTTTTGAGTCGAGGGCTCATAGCCCGAGTTTTACTTCAACTGTCATTGAATTGTTTTTTGGCGAAGGATCATGGCCTGAGTCCCAGTTCAACCGTAGTTGAACTTTTGTTGATTCTTTTGAGTCGAGGGCTCATAGCCCGAGTTTTACTTCAACCGTCGTTGAATTTTTATTTGGCGAAAGCTCATGGCCTGAATCCCAGTTCAACCGTAGTTGAACGTTTTTTGATTCTTTTGAGTAGAGGGTTCATAGCCCGAGTTTTACTTCAACTGTCGTTGAATTTTTATTTGGCGAAGGCTCATGGCCTGAGTCCAGTTCAACCGTAGTTGAACTTTTGTTAATTCTTTCGAGTCGAGGGCTAATAGCCCGAGTTTTACTTCAACTACCGTTGAATTTTTATTTGGCGAAGGCTCATGGCCTGAGTCCAGTTCAACCGTAGTTGAACTTTTTTTGATTTTTTTGAGTCGGGGGCTCATAGTCCGAGTTTTACTTCAACCGCGTTTATTTGGCGAAAGCTCATGGCCTGAGTCCCAGTTCAACCGTAGTTGAACTTTTTTTGATTCTTTTGAGTATAGGGCTCATAGGCCGAGTTTTACTTCAACCGTCGTTGAATTTTTATCTGGCGAAGGCTCATGGCCTGAGTCCAGTTCAACCGTAGTTGAACTTTTGTTGATTCTTTTGAGTCGAGGGCTCATAGCCCGAGTTTTACTTCAACCGCCGTTGAATTTTTATTTGGCGAAAGCTCATGGCCTGAGTCCCAGTTCAACCGTAGTTGAACTTTTGTTGATTCTTTTGAGTCGAGGAATCTTAGCCCGAGTTTTACTTCAACTGTCATTGAATTGTTTTTTGGCGAAGGCTCATGGCCTGAGTCCTAGTTCAACGGTAGTTGAACTTTTGTTGATTCTTTTGAGTAGAGTGCTCATAGCCCGAGTTTTACTTCAACTGTCATTGAATTGTTTTTTGGCGAAGGCTCATGGCCTGAGTTCAGTTCAACCGTAATTAAACTTTTCTTGATTCGTTTGAGTCGAGGGCTCATAGTTCGAGTTTTACTTCAACCGCCGTTGAATTTTTATTTGGCGAAAGCTCATGGCCTGAGTCCCAGTTCAACCGTAGTTGAACTTTTGTTGATTCTTTTGAGTCGAGGGCTCATAGCCCGAGTTTTACTTCAACTGTCATTGAATTGTTTTTTGGCGAAGGCTCATGGCCTGAGTTCAGTTCAACCGTAATTAAACTTTTCTTGATTCGTTTGAGTCGAGGGCTCATAGCCCGAGTTTTACTTCAACTATCGTTGAATTTTTATTTGGCGAAGGCTCACGGCCTGAGTCCCAGTTCAACCGTAGTTGAACTTTTGTTGATTCTTTTGAGTCGAGGGCTCATAGCCCGAGTTTTACTTCAACCGTCGTTGAATTTTTATTTGGCAAAGGCTCATGGCCTGAGTCTTGTTCAATTGTAGTTAAACTTTTGTTTATTCTTTTGAGACGAGGGCTCATAGCTCGAGTTTTACTTCAACTGTCGTTGAATTTTTATTTGGCGAAGGCTCATGGCCTGAGTCCAGTTCAACTTTAGTTGAACTTTTGTTGATTCTTTTGAGTAGAGTGCTCATAGCCCGAGTTTTACTTCAACCGTCGTTGAATTTTTATTTGGCGAAAGCTCATGGCCTGAATCCCAGTTCAACTGTAGTTGAACGTTTTTTGATTCTTTTGAGAAGAGGGTTCATAGCCCGAGTTTTACTTCAACTGTCGTTGAATTTTTATTTGGCGAAGGCTCATGGCCTGAGTCCAGTTCAACCGTAGTTGAACTTTTGTTGATTCTATTGAGTCGAGGGCTCATAGCCCGAGTTTTACTTCAACCGTTGTTGAATTTTTATTTGGCAAAGGCTCATGGCCTAAGTCCCAGTTCAACTGTAGTTAAACTTTTGTTTATTCTTTTGAGACGAGGGCTCATAGCAAGAGTTTTACTTCAACTGTCGTTGAATTTTTATTTGGCGAAGGCTCATGGCCTGAGTCCAGTTCAACTGTAGTTGAACTTTTGTTGATTCTTTTGAGTAGAGGGCTCATTGCTCGAGTTTTACTTCAACTGTCGGTGAATTTTTATTTGGCGAAGGCTCACGGCCTGAGTCCCAGTCCAACCGTAGTTGAACTTTTGTTGATTCTTTTGAGTCGAGGGCTCATAGCCCGAGTTTTACTTCAACTGTCGTTGAACTTTTTATTTGGCGAAGGCTCATGGCCTGAGTCCAGTTCAACCGTAGTTGAACTTTTGTTAATTCTTTTGAGTCGAGGGCACATAGCCCGAGTTTTACTTCAACCGTCGTTGAATTTTTATTTGGCAAAGGTTCATGGCCCGAGTTCAGTTCAACCGTAATTAAACTTTTGTTGATTCTTTTGAGTCGAGGGCTCATAACCCGAGTTTTACTTCAACTGTCGTTGAATTGTTTTTTGGCGAAGGCTCATGGCATGAGTCCTAGTTCAACCGTAGTTGAACTTTTGTTGATTCTTTTGAGTCGAGGGCTCATAGCCTGAGTTTTACTTCAACCGTCGTTAAATTTTTATTTGGCGAAGGCTCATGGCCTGTGTTCAGTTCAACCGTAATTAAACTTTTGTTGATTTTTTTGAGTCGAGGGCTCATAGCCCGAGTTTTACTTCAACTACTGTTGAATTTTTATTTGGCGAAGGCTCATGGCCTGAGTCCAGTTCAACCATAGTTGAACTTTTGTTAATTCTTTTGAGTCGAGGGCTAATAGCCCGAGTTTTACTTCAACCACCGTTGAATTTTTATTTGGCGAAGGCTCATGGCCTGAGTCCAGTTCAACCGTAGTTGAACCTTTTTTGATTCTTTTAAGTCGAGGGCTCATAGCTCGAGTTTTACTTCAACCGTCGTTGAATTTTTATTTGGGGAAGGCTCATGGCCTGAGTCCAGTTCAACCGTAATTAAACTTTTGTTGATTCTTTTGAGTCGAGGGCTCATAGCCAGAGTTTTACTTCAACCGTCATTGAATTTTTATTTGGCAAAGGCTCATGGCCTGAGTCCAGTTCAATTGTAGTTAAACTTTTGTTTAATCTTTTGAGACGAGGGCTCATAGCCCGAGTTTTACTTCAACTGTCGTTGAATTTTTATTTGGCGAAGGCTCATGGCCTGAGTCCAGTTCAACCGTAGTTGAACTTTTTTTGATTTTTTTGAGTCGGGGGCTCATAGCCCGAGTTTTACTTCAACCGTCGTTGAATTTTTATTTGGCAAAGGCTCATTGCCTGAGTCCATTTCAACCATAATTGAACTTTTTTTGATTCTTTTGAGTAGAGGGATCATAGCCCGAGTTTTACTTCAACCGTCGTTGAACTTTTTATTTGGCGAAGGCTCATGGCCTGAGTCCAGTTCAACCATAGTTGAACTTTTGTTGATTCTTTTGAGTCGAGGGCTCATAGCCCGAGTTTTACTTCAACTGTTGTTGAATTTTTATTTGGCGAAGGCTCATGGCCTGAGTCCCAGTTCAACCGTAGTTGAACTTTTGTTAATTCTTTTGAGTCGAGGGCTTATAGTCCGAGTTTTACTTCAACCGCCGTTGAATTTTTATTTGGCGAAAGCTCATGGCCTGAGTCCTAGTTCAACAATAATTGAACTTTTTTTGATTCTTTTGAGTAGAGGGATCATAGCCCGAGTTTTACTTCAACCGTCGTTGAACTTTTTATTTGGCGAAGGCTCATGGCCTGAGTCCAGTTCAACCATAGTTGAACTTTTGTTGATTCTTTTGAATCGAGGGCTCATAGCCCGAGTTTTATTTCAACCGTCGTTGAATTTTTATTTGGCGAATGATCATGGCCTGAGTCCCAGTTCAACCGTTGTTGAATTTTTATTTGGCGAAAGCTCATGGCCTGAGTCCCAGTTCAACCGTAGTTGAACTTTTTTTGATTCTTTTGAGTATAGGGCTCATAGGCCGAGTTTTACTTCAACCGTCGTTGAATTTTTATCTGGCGAAGGCTCATGGCCTGAGTCCAGTTCAACCGTAGTTGAACTTTTGTTGATTCTTTTGAGTCGAGGGCTCTTAGCCCGAGTTTTACTTCAACTGTCATTGAATTGTTTTTTGGCGAAGGATCATGGCCTGAGTCCCAGTTCAACCGTAGTTGAACTTTTGTTGATTCTTTTGAGTCGAGGGCTCATAGCCCGAGTTTTCCTTCAACCGTCATTGAATTTTTATTTGGCGAAAGCTCATGGCCTGATTCCCAGTTCAACCGTAGTTGAACGTTTTTTGATTCTTTTGAGTAGAGGGCTCATAGCCCGAGTTTTACTTCAACTGTCATTGAATTTTTATTTGGTGAAGGCTCATGGCCTCAGTCCAGTTCAACCGTAGTTGAACTTTTGTTGATTCTATTGAGTCGAGGAATCTTAGCCCGAGTTTTACTTCAACTGTCATTGAATTGCTTTTTGGCGAAGGCTCATGGCCTGAGTCCCAGTTCAACCGTAGTTGAACTTTTGTTGATTCTTTTGAGTCGAGGGCTCATAGCCCGAGTTTTACTTCAACTGTCGTTGAATTTTTATTTGGCGAAGGCTCATGGCCTGAGTCCCAGTTCAACCGTAGTTGAACTTTTGTTGATTCTTTTGAGTCGAGGGCTCATAGCTCGAGTTTTACTTCAACTGTCGTTGAATTTTTTATTTGGCGAAGGCTCATGGCCAGAGTCCAGTTCAACTGTAGTTGAACTTTTGTTGATTCTTTTGAGTAGAGGGCTCATAGCCCGAGTTTTACTTCAACTGTCGTTGAATTTTTATTTGGCGAAGGCTCATGGCCTGAGTCCCAGTTCAACCGTAGTTGAACTTTTGTTGATTCTTTTGAGTCGAGGGCTCATAGCCTGAGTTTTACTTCAACCGTCGTTGAATTTTTATTTGGCGAAGGCTCATGGCCTGAGATCAGTTCAACCGTAATTAAATTTTTGTTGATTCTTTTGAGTCGAGGGCTCATAGCCCGAGTTTAACTTCAACTGTCGTTGAATTTGTATTTGGCGAAGGCTCATGGCCTGAGTCCTAGTTCAACCGTAGTTGAACTTTTGTTGATTCTTTTGAGTCGAGGGCTCATAGCCCGAGTTTTACTTGAACCGTCGTTGAATTTTTATTTGGCGAAGGCTCATGGCCTGAGTTCAGTTCAACCGTAATTAAACTTTTGTTGATTTTTTTGAGTCGAGGGCTCATAGCCCGAGTTTCACTTCAACTATCGTTGAATTTTTATTTGGCGAAGGCTCATGGCCTGAGTCCAGTTCAACCGTAGTTGAACTTTTGTTAATTTTTTTGAGTCGAGGGCTAATAGCCCGAGTTTTACTTCAACCGCCGTTGAATTTTTATTTGGCGAAGGCTCATGGCCTGAGTCCAGTTCAACCGTAGTTGACCTTTTTATGATTCTTTTGAGTCGAGGGCTTATAGCTCGAGTTTTACTTCAACCGTCGTTGAATTTTTATTTGGCGAAGGCTCATGGCCTGAGTCCTGTTCAACCGTAATAAAACTTTTGTTGATTCTTTTGAGTCGAGGGCTCATAGCCCGAGTTTTACTTCAACCGTCATTGAATTTTTATCTGGCGAAGGCTCACGGCCTGAGTCCCAGTTCAACCGTAATTAAACTTTTGTTGATTCTTTTGAGTCGAGGGCTCATAGCCCGAGTTTTACTTCAACTGTCGTTGAATTTTTATTTGGCGAAGGCTCATGGCCGGAGTCCAGTTCAACTGTAGTTGAAATTTTGTTGATTCTTTTGAGTAGAGGGCTCATAGCCCGAGTTTTACTTCAATTGTCGTTGAATTTTTATTTGGCGAAGGCTCATGGCCTGAGTCCCAGTCCAACCGTAGTTGAACTTTTGTTGATTCTTTTGAGTCGAGGGCTCATAGCCCGAGTTTTACTTCAACTGTCGTTGAACTTTTTATTTGGCGAAGGCTCATGGCCTGAGTCCAGTTCAACCGTAGTTGAACTTTTGTTGATTCTTTTGAATCGAGGGCTCATAGATCGAGTTTCACTTCAACTGTCGTTGAATTTTTATTTGGCGAAGGCTCATGGCCTGAGTCCCAGTTCAACCGTAGTTGAACTTTTGTTAATTCTTTTGAGTCGAGGGCTCATAGTCCGAGTTTTACTTCAACCGTCGTTGAATTTTTATTTGGCAAAAGCTCATGGCCTGAATCCCAGTTCAACCGTAGTTGAACGTTTTTTGATTCTTTTGAGTAGAGGGCTCATAGCCCGAGTTTTACTTCAACTGTCGTTGAATTTTTATTTGGCGAAGGCTCATGGCCTGAGTCCCACTTCAACCGTAGTTGAACTTTTGTTGATTCTTATGAGTCGAGGGCTCAAAGCCTGAGTTTTACTTCAACCGTCGTTGAATTTTTATTTGGCGAAGGCTCATGGCCTGAGTTCAGTTCAACCGTAATTAAACTTTTGTTGATTCTTTTGAGTCGAGTGCTCATAGCCCGAGTTTAACTTCAACTGTCGTTGAATTTTTATTTGGCGAAGGCTCATGGCCTGAGTCCTAGTTCAACCGTAGTTGAACTTTTGTTGATTCTTTTGAGTCGAGGGCTCATAGCCTGAGTTTTACTTCAACCGTCGTTGAATTTTTATTTGGCGAAGGCTCATGGCCTGAGTTAAGTTCAACCGTAATTAAACTTTTGTTGATTCTTTTGAGTGGAGGGCCCATAGCCCGAGTTTAACTTCAACTGTCGTTGAATTTTTATTTGGCGAAGGCTCATGGCCTGAGTCCTAGTTCAACCGTAGTTGAACTTTTGTTGATTCTTTTGAGTCGAGGGCTCATAGCTCGAGTTTTACTTCAACTGTCGTTGAATTTTTTTTGGCGAAGGCTCATGGTCTGAGTTCAGTTCAACCGTAATTAAACTTTTGTTGATTTTTTTGAGTCGAGGGCTCATAGCCCGAGTTTTACTTCAACTATCGTTGAATTTTTATTTGGCGAAGGCTCATGGCCTGAGTCCAGTTCAACCGTAGTTGAACTTTTGTTAATTTTTTTGAGTCGAGGGCTAATAGCCCGAGTTTTACTTCAACCGCCGTTGAATTTTTATTTGGCGAAGTCTCATGGCCAGAGTCCAGTTCAACCGTAGTTGACCTTTTTTTGATTCTTTTGAGTCGAGGGCTTATAGCTCGAGTTTTACTTCAACCGTCGTTGAATTTTTATTTGGCGAAGGCTCATGGCCTGAGTCCAGTTCAACCGTAATTAAACTTTTGTTGATTCTTTTGAGTCGAGGGCTCATAGCCTGAGTTTTACTTAACTGTCGTTGAATTTTTATTTGGCGAAGGCTCATGGCCTGAGTCCAGTTCAACCGCAGTTGAACTTTTGTTAAGTCTTTTGAGTCGAGGGCTCATAGCCCGAGTTTTACTTCAACTGCCATTGAATTTTTATTTGGCGAAGGCTCATGGCCTGAGTCCCAGTTCAACCGTAGTTGAACTTTTTTTGATTTTTTGAGTAGAGGGCTCATAGCCCGAGTTTTACTTCAACCGTCGTTGAATTTTTATTTGGCGAAGGCTCATGGCCTGAGTCCACTTCAACCGTAGTTGAACTTTTGTTGATTCTTTTGAGTCGAGGGCTCATAGCCCGAGTTTTACTTCAACCGTCGTTGAATTTTTATTTGGCGAAGGCTCACGGCCTGAGTCCCAGTTCAACCGTAGTTGAACTTTTGTTGATTCTTTTGAGTCGAGGGCTCATAGCCCGAGTTTTACTTCAACCGTCGTTGAATTTTCATTTGGCAAAGGCTCATCGCCTGAGTCCAGTTCAACCGTAGTTAAACTTTTGTTTATTCTTTTGAGTCGAGGGCTCATAGCCCGAGTTTTATTTCAACCGCCGTTGAATTTTTATTTGGCGAAGGCTTATGGCCTGAGTCCCAGTTCAACCGTAGTTGAACATTTTTTGATTCTTTTGAGTAGAGGGCTCATAGCCCGAGTTTTACTTCAACCGTCGTTGAATTTTTATTTGGCGAAGGCTCATGGCCTGAGTCCTAGTTCAACCGTAGTTGAACTTTTTTTGATTCTTTTGAGTAGAGGGCTCATAGCCCAAGTTTTACTTCAATTGTCGTTGAATTTTTATTTGGCGAAGGCTCATGGCCTGAGTCCGGTTCAACCGTGGTTGAACTTTTGTTAATTCTTTTGAGTCGAGGGGTAATAGCCCGAGTTTTACTTCAACCGCCGTTGAATTTTTATTTGGCGAAGGCTCATGGCCTGAATCCAGTTCAACCGTAGTTGAACTTTTTTTTATTCTTTTGAGTCGAGGGCTCATAGCCCGTGTTTTACTTCAACCGTCGTTGAATTTTTATTTGGCGAAGGCTCATGGCCTGAGTCCAGTTCAACCTTAATTAAACTTTTGTTGATTCTTTTGAGTCGAGGGCTCATAGCCCGAGTTTTATTTCAACTGTCGTTGAATTTTTATTTGGCGAAGGCTCATGGTCTGAGTCCAGTTCAACCGTAGTTGAACTTTTGTTAATTCTTTTGAGTCGAGGGCTCATAGCCCGAGTTTTACTTCAACAGCCGTTGAATTTTTATTTGGCGAAGGCTCATGGCCTGAATCCCAGTTAAACCATAGTTGAACTTTTTTTGATTCTTTTGAGTAGAAGGCTCATAGCCCGAGTTTTACTTCAACCGTCGTTGAATTTTTATTTGGCGAAGGCTCGTGGCCTGAGTCCAGTTCAACCGTAGTTGAAATTTTGTTGATTCTTTTGAGTCGAGGGCACATAGACCGAGTTTTACTTCAACCGTCGTTGAATTTTTATTTGGCGAAGACTCACGGCCTGAGTCCCAGTTCAACCGTAGTTGAACTTTTGTTGATTCTTTTGAGTCGAGGGCTCATAGCCCGAGTTTTACTTCAACCGTCGTTGAATTTTTATTTGGCAAAGGCTTATGGCCTGAGTCCAGTTCAACCGTAGTTGAACTTTTGTTAATTCTTTTGAGTCGAGGGTTAATAGCCCGAGTTTTACTTCAACCGCCGTTGAATTTTTATTTGGCAAAGGCTCATGGCCTGAGTCCTAGTTCAACTGTAGTTGAACTTTTTTTGATTCTTTTGAGTAGAGGGCTCATAGCCCGAGTTTTACTTCAACCGTCGTTGAATTTTTATTTGGCGAAGGCTCATGGCCTGAGTTCAGTTCAACCGTAATTAAAGTTTTGTTGATTTTTTTGAGTCGAGGGCTCATAGCCCGAGTTTTACTTCAATTGTCGTTGAATTTTTATTTGGCGAAGGCTCATGGCCTGAGTCCAGTTCAACCGTAGTTGAACTTTTGTTAATTATTTTGAGTCGAGGGCTAAAAGCCCGAGTTTTACTTCAACTGCCGTTGAATTTTTATTTGGCGAAGGCTCATGGCCTGAGTCCCAGTTCTACCGTAGTTGAACTTTTTTTGATTCTTTTGAGTAGAGGGCTCATAGCCCGAGTTTTACTTCAAGCGTCGTTGAATTTTTATTTGGCGAAGCCTCATAGCCTTAGTCCAGTTCAACCGTAGTTTAACTTTTGTTAATGCTTTTGAGTCGAGGGCTCATAGTCCGAGTTTTACTTCAACCGCCGTTGAATTTTTATTTGGCGAAAGCTCATGGCCTGAGTCCCAGTTTAACCGTAGTTGAACTTTTTTTGATTCTTTTGAGTAGAGGGCTCATAGCCCGAGTTTTACTTCAACCGTCGTTGAATTTTTATTTGGCGAAGCCTCATGGCCTGAGTCCAGTTCAACCGTAGTTGAACTTTTGTTGAATCTTTTGAGTAGAGGGCTCATAGCCCGAGTTTTACTTCAACCGTCATTGAATTTTTATTTGGCGAAGGCTCATGGCCTGAGTCCCAGTTCTACCGTAGTTGAACTTTTTTTTATTCTTTTGAGTAGAGGGCTCATAGCCCGAGTTTTACTTCAAGCGTCGTTGAATTTTTATTTGGCGAAGGCTCATAGCCTTAGTCCAGTTCAACCGTAGTTGAACTTTTGTTGATTCTTTTGAGTCGAGGGCTCATAGCCCGAGTTTTACTTCAACCGTCGTTGAATTTTTATTTGGCGAAGGCTCACGGCCTGAGTCGCAGTTCAACCGTAGTTGAACTTTTGTTGATACTTTTGAGTCGAGGGCTCATAGCCCGAGTTTTACTTCAACCGTCGTTGAATTTTTATTTGGCAAAGGCTCATCACCTGTGTCCAGTTCAACCGTAATTAAACTTTTGTTTATTCATTTGAGTCGAGGGCTCATAGCCCGAGTTTTACTTCAACCGCCGTTGAATTTTTATTTGGCGAAGGCTCATGGCCTGAGTCCCAGTTCAACCGTAGTTGAACTTTTTTTTGATTCTTTTGAGTAGAGGGCTCATAGCCCGAGTTTTACTTCAACCGTCATTGAATTTTTATTTGGCGAAGGCTCATGGCCTGAGTCCAGTTCAACCGTAGTTTAACTTTTGTTAATGCTTTTGAGTCGAGGGCTCATAGTCCGAGTTTTACTTCAACCGCCGTTGAATTTTTATTTGGCGAAAGCTCATGGCCTGAGTCCCAGTTCAACCGTAGTTGAACTTTTGTTGATTCTTTTGAGTCGAGGGCTCATAGCTCGAGTTTTACTTCAACCGTCGTTGAATTTTTATTTGGCGAAGCCTCATGGCCTGAGTCCAGTTCAACCGTAGTTGAACTTTTGTTGAATCTTTTGAGTCGAGGGCTATTAGCCCGAGTTTTACTTCAACTGTCATTGAATTTTTTTTTGGCGAAGGCTCATGGCCTGAGTCCCAGTTCAACCGTAGTTGAATTTTGTTGATACTTTTGAGTCGAGGGCTCATAGCCCGAGTTTTACTTCAACCGTCATTGAATTTTTATTTGGCAAAGGCTCATCGCTTGAGTCCAGTTCAACCGTAATTAAACTTTTGTTTCTTCATTTGAGTCGAGGGCTCATAGCCCGAGTTTTACTTCAACCGCCGTTGAATTTTTATTTGGCGAAGGCTCATGGCCTGAGTCCCAGTTCAACCGTAGTTGAACTTTTTTTTGATTCTTTTGAGTAGAGGGCTCATAGCCCGAGTTTTACTTCAACCGACATTGAATTTTTATTTGGTGAAGGCTCATGGCCTGAGTCCAGTTCAACCGTAGTTTAACTTTTGTTAATTCTTTTGAGCCGAGGGCTCATAGTCCGAGTTTTACTTCAACCGCCGTTGAATTTTTATTTGGCGAAAGCTCATGGCCTGAGTCCCAGTTCAACCGTAGTTGAACTTTTTTTGATTCTTTTGAGTAGAGGGCTCATAGCCCGAGTTTTACTTCAACCGTCGTTAAATTTTTATTTGGCGAAGCCTCATGGCCTGAGTCCAGTTCAACCGTAGTTGAACTTTTGTTGAATCTTTTGAGTCGAGGGCTCTTAGCCCGAGTTTTACTTCAACTGTCATTGAATTGTTTTTTGGCGAAGGCTCATGGCCTGAGTCCCAGTTCAACCGTAGTTGAACTTTTGTTGATTCTTTTGAGTCGAGGGCTCATAGCCCGAGTTTTACTTCAACAGTCGTTGAATTTTTATTTGGCGATGGATAATGGCCTGAGTCCCAGTTCAACCGTAGTTGAACTTTTGTTGATTCTTTTGAGTCGAGGGCTCATACCCCAAATTTTACTTCAACCGTCGTTGAATTTTTTATGGCGAAGGCTCATGGCCTGAGTACAGTTCAACCGTAGTTGAACTTTTGTTGATTCTTTTGAGTAGAGGGCTCATAGCCCGAGTTTTACTTCAACTGTCGTTGAATTTTTATATGGCGAAGGCTCATGGCCTGAGTCCAGTTCAACCGTAGTTGAACTTTTGTTGATTCTTTTGAGTAGAGGGCTCATAGCCCGAGTTTTACTTCAACTGTCGTTGGATTTTTATTTGGCGAAGGATCATGGCCTGAGTCCTAGTTCCACCGTAATTGAACTTTTGTTGATTCTTTTGAGTCGAGGGCTCATAGCCGGAGTTTTACTTAACTGTCGTTGAATTTTTATTTGGCGAAGGCTCATGGCCTAAGTCCAGTTCAACCGTAGTTGAACTTTTGTTAAGTCTTTTGAGTCGAGGGCTCATAGCCCGAGTTTTACTTCAACTGCCGTTGAATTTTTATTTGGCGAAGGCTCATGGCCTGAGTCCCAGTTCAACTGTAGTTGAACTTTTTTTTATTCTTTTGAGTAGAGGGCTCATAGCCCGAGTTTTACTTCAACCGTCGTTGAATTTTTATTTGGCGAAGGCTCATGGCCTGAGTCCCGTTCAATCGTAGTTGAACTTTTGTTGATTCTTTTGAGTCGAGGGCTAAAAGCCCGAGTTTTACTTCAACTGCCGTTGAATTTTTATTTGGCGAAGGCTCATGGCCTGAGTCCCAGTTCTACCGTAGTTGAACTTTTTTTGATTCTTTTCAGTAGAGGGCTCATAGCCCGAGTTTTACTTCAAGCGTCGTTGAATTTTTATTTGGCGAAGCCTCATAGCCTTAGTCCAGTTCAACCGTAGTTTAACTTTTGTTAATGCTTTTGAGTCGAGGGCTCATAGTCCAAGTTTTACTTCAACCGCCGTTGAATTTTTATTTGGCGAAAGCTCATGGCCTGAGTCCCAGTTTAACCGTAGTTGAACTTTTTTTGATTCTTTTGAGTAGAGGGCTCATAGCCCGAGTTTTACTTCAACCGTCGTTGAATTTTTATTTGGCAAAGGCTCATGGCCTGAGTCCAGTTCAACCGTAGTGGTACTTTTGTTAATTCTTTTGAGTCGAGGGCTAATAGCCCGAGTTTTACTTCAACCGCCGTTGAATTTTTATATGGCGAAGGCTCATGGCCTGAGTCCTAGTTCAACTGTAGTTGAACTTTTTTGGATTCTTTTGAGTAGAGGGCTCATAGCCCGAGTTTTACTTCAACCGTCGTTGAATTTTTATTTGGCGAAGGCTCATGGCCTGAGTTCAGTTCAATCGTAATTAAACTTTTGTTGATTTTTTTGAGTCGAGGGCTCATAGCCCGAGTTTTACTTCAATTGTCATTGAATTTTTATTTGGCGAAGGCTCATGGCCTGAGTCCAGTTCAACCGTAGTTGAACTTTTGTAAATTCTTTTGAGTCGAGGGCTAATAGCCCAAGTTTTACTTCAACTGCCGTTGAATTTTTATTTGGCGAAGGCTCATGGCCTAAGTCCGAGTTCAACCGTAGTTGAACTTTTTTTTATTCTTTTGAGTAGAGGGCTCAAAGCCCGAGTTTTACTTCAACCGTCGTTGAATTTTTATTTGACGAAGGCTCATAGCCTGAGTCTAGTTCTACCGTAGTTGAACTTTTGTTGATTCTTTTGAGTCGAGGGCTCATAGCCCGAGTTTTACTTTAACCGTCGTTGAATTTTTATTTCGCGAAGGCTCACGGCCTGAGTCCCAGTTCAACCGTAGTTGAACTTTTGTTGATTCTTTTGAGTCGACGGCTCATAGCACGAGTTTTACTTCAACCGTCGTTGAATTTTTATTTGGCAAAGGCTCATCGCCTGAGTCCAGTTCAACCGTAGTTAAACTTTTGTTTATTCTTTTGAGTCGAGGGCTCATAGCCCGAGTTTTACTTCAACCGCCGTTGAATTTTTATTTGGCGAAGGCTCATGGCCTGAGTCCCAGTTCAACCGTAGTTGAACTTTTTTCGATTCTTTTGAGTAGAGGGCTCATAGCCCGAGTTTTACTTCAACCGTCGTTGAATTTTTATTTGGCGAAGGCTCATGGCCTGTGTCCAGTTCAACCGTAGTTGAACTTTTGTTAATTCTTTTGAGTTGAGGGCTCATAGTCCGAGTTTTACTTCAACCGCCGTTGAATTATTATTTGGCAAAAGCTCATGGCCTGAGTCCCAGTTCAACCGTAGTTGAACTTTTTTTGATTCTTTTGAGTATAGGGCTCATAGCCCGAGTTTTACTTCAACCGTCGTTGAATTTTTATTTGGCGAAGCCTCATGGCCTGAGTCTAGTTCAACCGTAGTTGAACTTATGTTGAATCTTTTGAGTCGAGGGCTCTTAGCCCGAGTTTTACTTCAACTGTCATTGAATTGTTTTTTGGCGAAGGCTCATGGCCTGAGTCCCAGTTCAACCGTAGTTGAACTTTTGTTGATTCTTTTGAGTCGAGGGCTCATAGCCCGAGTTGTACTTCAACCTTCGTTGAATTTTAATTTGGTGAAGGCTCATGGCCTGAGTCCAGTTCAACCGTAATTAAACTTTTGTTGATTCTTTTGAGTTGAGGGCTCATAGCCCGAGTTTTACTTCAACTGTCGTTGAATTTTTATTTGGCAAAGGCTCATGGCCTGAGTCCAGTTCAACCGTAGTTGAACTTTTATTAATTCTTTTGAGTCGAGGGCTGATAGCCCGAGTTTTACTTCAACCGCCGTTGAATTTTTATTTGGCGAAAGCTCATGGCCTGAGTCCAGTTCAACCGTAGTTGAACTTTTGTTAATTCTTTTGAGTCGAGGGATTATAGCTCGAGTTTTACTTCAACCGTCGTTGAATTTTTATTTGGCGAAGGCTCATGGCCTGAGTCCAGTTCAACCGTAGTTGAACTTTTTTTGATGCTTTTGAGTCGAGGGCTCATAGCCCTAGTTTTACTTCAACCGTCGTTGAATTTTTATTTGGCGAAGGCTCATGACCTTAGTCCAGTTCAACCGTAATTAAACTTTTGTTGATTCTTTTGAGTCGAGGGCTCATAGCCCAAGTTTTACTTCAACTGTCGTTGAATTTTTATTTGGCGAAGGCTCATGGCCTAAGTCCAGTTCAACCGTAGTTGAACTTTTGTTAATTCTTTTGAGTTGAGGGCTCATAGCCCGAGTTTTACTTCAACTGCCGTTGAATTTTTATTTGGCGAAGGCTCGTGGCCTGAGTCCCAGTTCAACCGTAGTTGAACTTTTTTTGATTCTTTTGAGTAGAAGGCTCATAGCCCGAGTTTTACTTCAATCGTCGTTGAATTTTTATTTGGCGAAGGCTCATGGCCTGAGTCCCACTTCAACCGTAGTTGAACTTTTGTTGATTCTTTTGAGTCGAGGGCTCATAGCCCGAGTTTTACTTCAACCGTCGTTGAATTTTTATTTGGCGAAGGCTCACGGCCTGAGTCCCAGTTCAACCGTAGTTGAACTTTTGTTGATTCTTTTGAGTCGAGGGCTCATAGCCTGAGTTTTACTTCAACCGTTGTTGAATTTTTATTTGGCAAAGGCTCATGGCCTGAGTCCAGTTCAATCGTAGTTGAACTTTTGTTAATTCTTTTGAGTCGAGGGCTAATAGCCCGAGTTTTACTTCAACCGCCGTTGAATTTTTATTTGGCGAAGGCTCATGGCCTGAGTCCCAGTTCAACCGTAGTTGAACTTTTTTTGATTCTTTTGAGTAGAGGGCTCATAGCCCGAGTTTTACTTCAACCGTCGTTGAATTTTTATTTGGCGAAGGCTCATGGCCTGAGTCCAGTTCAACTGTAGTTGAACTTATGTTAATTCTTTTGAGTCGAGGGCTCATAGACCGAGTTTTACTTCAAACGCCGTTGAATTTTTATTTGGCGAAAGCTCATGGCCTGAGTCCCAGTTCAACCGTAGTTGAACTTTTTTTGATTCTTTTGAGTAGAGGGCTCATAGCCCGAGTTTTACTTCAACTGTTGTTGAATTTTTATTTGGCGAAGGCTCATGGCCTGAGTCCCAGTTCAACCGTAGTTGAACTTTTTTTTATTCTTTTGAGTAGAGGGCTCATAGCCCGAGTTTTACTTCAACTATTGTTGAATTTTTATTTGGCGAAGGCACATGGCCTGAGTCCCAGTTCAACCGTAGTTGAACTTTTGTTGATTCTTTTGAGTCGAGGGCTCATAGCCCGAGTTTTACTACTGTCGTTGAATTTTTATTTGGCGAAGGCTCATGGCCTGAGTCCAGTTCAACCGTAGTTGAACTTTTGTTAATTCTTTTGAGTCGAGGGCTAATAGCTCGAGTTTTACTTCAACCGACGTTGAATTTTTATTTGGCGAAGGCTCATGGCCTGAGTCCAGTTCAACCGTAGTTGAACTTTTTTTGATTCTTTTGAGTCGAGGGCTCATAGCCCGAGTTTTACTTCAACCGTCGTTGAATTTTTATTTGGCGAAGGCTCATGACCTTAGTCCAGTTCAACCGTAATTAAACTTTTGTTGATTCTTTTGAGTCGAGGGCTCATAGCCCAAGTTTTACTTCAACTGTCGTTGAATTTTTATTTGGCGAAGGCTCATGGCCTGAGTCCAGTTCAACCGTAGTTGAACTTTTGTTAATTCTTTTGAGTCGAGGGCTGATAGCCCGAGTTTTACTTCAACCGCCGTTGAATTTTTATTTGGCGAAGGCTCATGGCCTGAGTCCGAGTTCAACCGTAGTTGAACTTTTTTTGATTCTTTTGAGTAGAGGGCTCATAGCCCGAGTTTTACTTCAACCGTCGTTGAATTTTTATTTGGCGAAGGCTCATGGCCTAAGTCCAGTTCAACCGTAGCTGAACTTTTGTTGATTCTTTTGAGTCGAGGGCTCATAGCCCGAGTTTTACTTCAACCGTCGTTGAATTTTTATTTGGCGAAGGCTCACGGCCTGAGTCCCAGTTCAACTACAATCGTATGTGGTTGGCGTAGGCCGATGCCTCCTACTACAATCGTATTACATTACTCCCAATCTGTTATGACTACAATCGTATTAGTCAAATGGACTTATGTGATTGTCTTAGGCCGGTGCGTCCTAGTATATGAATGAAATCATATTCATTCACGGTCAATTACTAAATAATAACTACGATATATAAATGGAAGGTCCTATTACTACAATCGTATTAGTCAAATGGACTTATGTGGTTGTCGTAGGCTGATGCGTCCTACTACAATCGTATTACATTACTCCCAATCTGCTATGACTACAATCGTATTAGTCAAATGGACTTATGTGATTGTCGTAGGCCGATGCGTCCTAGTATATGAATGAAATCATATTCATTCACGGTCAATTACTAAATAACAACCACGATATATAAACGGAAGTTCTTATGACTACAATCGTATTAGTCAAATGGACTTATGTAGTTGTCGTAAGCCGATGCGTCCTAGTATAGGAATGAAATAATATTCATAGATGGTCAATTACTAAATAACAACCACGATACGCCGTCCACTTATATGATATTTATTGGGATCGTGTGGCACGGCATCCACCTATGTTATATTTATTGGGATCGTGTGGCACGCCGTCCTCTTATATGATATTTAATTGGATCCTGTGGCACGCCGTCCACTTATATGATATTTATTGGGATCGTGTGGCACGTTGTCCACCTATATTATATTTATTGGGATTGTGTGGCACGCCGTCCACCTATATTATATCATTGGGATCGTGTGGCACGCCGTCCACTTATGATACATATTATGGGATCGTGTGGCGTGCCGACCACTTATGAAAGTAAATAAATGTGAATTTGGATAATGTTATCACAGATGACCTGCTCCTGAAAAATTTCTGTTACGATAAGATGATGATGTTAGTCCATTGGATTGAAATGGATTGGACTAATGTATTGCGATGGTTGAATAAATCATAACACATAAGTCAATTAACTCCTATTAAAAGTAATATTTTACAACTAGGAAATGTGTTAATAAACGATGATTAGTCAAATGGATATTTGTACGATTTATTTAACGCACGTTAGTTCAATCTTACTGTAAAATCCATTGTTATGCTACTTAGAGGTCTAGTTTTTAGTCGAATATGGATTTTCAAGGTTTACGTCGTAGTAATAATTGAAATAGTAGTATAGCATTTGTAAATTTTATACTAAAAATTAGGTCAGTGTGACCGTCTATGAAACAAACATAGGGTATACAAATGAGGATATCTGTATTTGATAATTCACAAAGTATGACTGCGTATTTGATAATTGTCTATAAATTAAAATAGGTATATCATTATGTGATTGTCGTAGGCCGATGCGTCATAGCATAAAATACTTGAATCGCTATACGATTATATAAATAAAACACAAATGGACTTCGACTGTCCCTATAATGACTACAATCGTACGATGGTCCTATAGTTATATAGGGGACTTACGATAATTTCATAAAATGAACTTATATACTTATATGATCGTCCATTTTTACAAATACTATAAATAGTCCTTAAAGTTGTTAGGCACATGATTTCACCGTACTACAATGTAGATCAATACTGAGATGTAGTTATGATTACGCCAATTTAGTAATTATGCCTAATATACGTCGTAGTTACGTAGAAGTCATAATTGTGTACAGATAATAATACTGATAATCGTATATACTACCCATTGTAGATTGGCTAATAGGATGTCCAATCATAAGTTCATCCACGGGATTTAAGAAGTCCTTATGAATATTACCCTATAATTATAGACTTGTTATATTTCCAGTATTAGTGTATCTAGGAAATGAATGAACACTAAATGATAGATGTCGGTTGGAATATAATTATAACCTAGTGGTGAGAATATAACTATTATTGTATTTTTACATTTGTAGTCCATTGGTAATTATATCACGTATGAGGTAGTCATATACAGATATAAAAAATTCAAGATATATAAATGGAAGTTCCTGTAAGTGGTTATAGTAAACACTAATTCGATATATGTTTATAACTTCTAGCATTTCACTAATAGAATTGTAGTCATAAAAGACTGGGAGTAATGTCCTGGGTCATTTGGTAAATTATGAACCATATGACCCATCAAAGGCTCATTATGGCATGATTACTACAATAAATGTCACACCCCTTTTTTAACCAAAACCTTTCACTTAATCCTCTTAAATTAATAAAAGAATTTAGTAAAAAGCTTGAAAAGGGTTTTTCCATTTTGAAAGTGACAAAAATTAGTGCTCAAAAGGATTAACTTAGAGTCGCCACCTGACATTTGATTTCGGTGTGCCAGGCCACCGTTTTTTTCCAAAAAAAAATTTCTTTTCCTATCAAAACACTTGAGACTCCAAAACTAAATATGCACCAGATATTCAGGTAAGGGGGTTCATTTAACTCGGGGAGAAGGCGTTAGATACTCCCCAAATCCCGTAACTAGTACGGTTGCATACTTGATCAAGTTGTCTATTAAAATATTCGGGTTGAGGTAAAATCACAAAAACAAAAAAGCAAAATAAGTAAACACACAAGTGGTTCGAGGTCGTCCCTACCTAATAAGAGAAAAATAAAAAGGAAAAGAAAAGAAAGTCCTAAGCTAACCTATACTACGACTTCTCCACCATGCTCGTCAATGCCTCCAAAATATTTACATAGTTCTTCGGAGCATAACCCGGATAATAATTTTTACAAACTTCACGAGGCATTCCCCGGATAATGAACTAAAGGAAACGACCTCTCACCTAATAATAACAAATATCCTAAAGATTGCCTACCCAGTTATTGTCGACCTAAAGCATGCTACTAACGTTAAATTGGTGACAAATCTACCTAAATGAGAAATTAAGAACATTAAACAAATTCTGTTTTGCCTCACTCCATAACTTTTAGATCCAATTGTTATTTTAAACCACTTCTTCCCAAACCATTCTTTTAAATTCAACAAATTAATGACAGCTTCATTTTCCAATTCAAAGAAAGCATATGATTTGTATAACTAAACGTGCGATTCCAATTCACTCCAATCAATTCAAACAAACATATGAGCGAGCACATTTAAAATCACAAATAACGAGTCACAAAATCAAACCAACAAGCAGATAGTTAACACTAAAACGAGTAAAGAATTGAGGTATTGAACCTTATCGCGCGAAACTTTTCAATTAATTGAGAGAGCGCAAGAATAACACCTCGGGTCTAATGAATCCAATTGCAAAGAAAAATACAGCAGTAATAGAAATCGAACCGGTACCGCGAGCCAACTTCGAATCAGCGACTAGAATCGAAACCTCGAACTTCGACCACACTCCACTTCGAATTCAAATCAACTCCACGAGAAAGGATAAAATCAGAAGGTGAAGCTTGTTTTTCCGGACTAGAGAAGCATAAAAGTCAAAAGGGGAAAATTATTTCTGTTTTAATATGAACGAACACAAAAATCAGAAAAATTATTTCTGTTTTTATGAACGAACACAAAAATCGAAATTAAAAAGAAGCAGAAGTGGATTTTTGTATGTTCTTTAGGTTTTAGGAGATCTGGTAGCCACTACTTTGGTTAGAGAAGAGTAGGGGTCAGCGGCGACTAGGCTGGTGTCTTAGAGTTGTATGGGGGAATTAGGGTTCGGTTTTGTTCCAAGGTTGAGAAGAAGGTGGCTCGTGGCTAATTTCTGGCGACGGAGTGGTGTTTCCGGCGAGTTAGAGGCTGGAGGCGGCGCTGTAGGTTAGGGTTCAGCTTGTTCCATTGTTGTCTCCATGGAAGATGACTTCTAATGACGGTTTGGGGTTGAAGAAGCTGGATCATTTGGCGTGAAAGGCGGCGGCTACTGGTATGTTTTGGAGAAGCTGATTTGCGGCTGTCTCTCCTCCTCTAGGGTTACCGGCGGCTGGTTTCTTTTTGTGTTCTGTCTGGTGAAGATCAGGTCGTTTGGTGTACGAAGGGTGGGATGAAGCATAACGGCGGCTGCTCTTAGTTTTAGTCTGCTAGGGTTCTACCGCTGGCGGCTTAGAGGTTTGGCGAAGAGGGGGCAGCGGCGACGGCTGTTCTAATGTCCGAAGAAGATGAAGCCATGGGAGTTCAAGGTTTTGTGTTGTGTATGTGTTCATGGTGGTGTTGAGATGAGGATATGGGGGTCTCCATGGGTGGCGACTGTTTTTCTTCAGGGTCTAGAGACTGGATGAGAGCAGGTCGGCGGCAGCTTCTGCTGTTAGGTTTTTCCTTGTGTTCTCTTTTTGTAGAAGATGATAATTAGGGTTTTTAGGTTCAAAATCTGATAGGGTAGGAGAGTGTGGGCCGTCGAATTTTAGGAGATGGATGGTTGTGATTAAAGACAAAAAATGGGCGGGTTAGTGGGTTTGGACGGGTTGAAAATGGGTCAGGGATATTGAGTTGCTGATTGGGCTTCTAAAATGTGCGAAATTGGACAAAAAAATGACTGAAAATTCAATCTAAATACCTATAAAAGCACTACATTAATTTTGAAAAACTATTAGTATTAAATAAAATTAACAATTAAAGTTGGAACAATTATTTCAAGGATTATATTAAAACAAAAAATACGTTAAAAGTAATATATCCTCCTAAAAATATCTAATGCGAATTAAGTAAAGAAATATGAAACTATTTTTTTGTAATTTTCAATTTTTGTTCTTAAAATAATCTAAAAAGTCAAAATTAGTGAAAATGGCTATATTAAGCCTAAATTAAATTTTTTATGCTAAAATGGGTTAAATTTTGGGGAAGGTAAAAAATTACATGTCTACAGCTGCCCCTATTTGACTGAAAATACAATGTATTTTCAGGCGACCTGACCCTTATTTAAAAGACCAACTAGAAGAAAAGAGAATGTGACCGAGCTCTTGTATCTGAGCTGCCTACATATCCTCGGCTATAGAGGAATCAGGCCACGTGTAGTTCAAAAGTGAATGAGATGATGGAGTGTACCGAGGTGGAGAGTCGAGTCGAGTGCCGTCGAGGTTCCAGTCCGCGGTTCCTGCCATTACATCCAAATCAGAAAATGAAAAAGACTAACTAAACCTGTTAACTATGAGTTACAAAATTCATATCTATAAGTCTTCTGAAGTTTGATCTTGAGTCTTGAATGGTTCTTCATGCAGACTATTAGATCTGAACCTTGACGCTTGCTAAATGCAGGTGTTAGTTCGTTTTTCTTATGCTATTCGGATCAAGACCGAACATACAATGCTTGTGACTTTAGTCATGTCTTGAGCGATCCACCTCTTGTCTCGGCCTCTGCATTTTGGACTCACCTCCTTTTTATTCTTTTTTTTTCTTTTCTATTCTGGAATGAAATTACTTATGTTGATCACCTCTGATTGTTGACTCGCATTGTTGCTGCGAGCTTCTGCTACTTCTAGCATGAACTGATTTCTGAAATGATTTCCCTCGTTATCCAAGCAGGCGCCTGACATTACAACAAAACAAACAAAACAAAAGAAATTTTTCTGGCGCAATTTGGGATTCGGGCATAAATGTGAATGTTAATTGGATCATGCTACCTACAAAGCTCTCAGAAATTGAAAGTTAGATCCCATTATCTAGGAGGGTCCTGAAAATTCTAAAATTAAATCCCATTATCTAGGAAGGTCCTGAAAATTCAAAAATTAAATCCTATCCCATTATCCAGGAGGGTCCTGAGAACTCTAAAATTAAATCCCATTATCCATGAGGGTCCTGAAAATTCTAAAATTAGATCCCATTATCCAGGAGGGTCCTGAGAACTTTTAAACTAAATCTCATTATCCAGGAGGGTCTTGAGAACTTTAAAAATTAAATCCCATTATCCAGGAGGATCCTAAGAACTTTAAACTAAATAAAATTATCCAGGAGGGTCCTGAGAACTTTAAAAATTAAATCTCATTATCCAGGAGGGTCCTAAGAACTTTAAACTAAATACCATTATCCAGGAGGGTCCTAAGAACTCTAAACTAAATCTCATTATCCAGGAGGGTCTTGAGAACTTTTAAACTAAATTCCATTATCCATAAGGGTCCTGAGAACTTTTAAAGTAAATCCCATTATCCAAGAGGGTGCTGAGAACTTTTAAACTAAATCCTATTATCCAGGAGGGTCCTGAGAACCTTTTAAACTAAATCCCATTATCCAGGAGGGTCCTGAGAACTTTTAAAATAAAATCCCATTATCCAGGAGGGTACTGAGAATTTCAAATTAAATCCCATTATCCAGGAGGGTCTTGAGAATTCTAAATTAAATCCCATTATAAATGAGAGTCCTGAGAACTCTAAATTAAATCCCATTATCCAGGAGGGTCCTGAGAACTCTAAACGAAATCCCATTATCCGGGAGGGTCCTGAGAATTTTAAACTAAATCCCATTATCCGTGAGGGTCCTGAGAACTTTTAAACTAAATCCCATTATCCAGGAGGGTCCTAAGAACTTTTAAACTAAATCTCATTATCCAGAAGGGTCCTGAGAACTTTAAAAAATTAAATCTCATTATCCAGGAGGGTCCTGAGAACTTTAAAAATTAAATCCCATTATCCAGGAGGGTTCTCAGAACTTTAAACTAAATCTCATTATCCAGGAGGGTCCTGAGAACTTTAAAAATAAAATTCACTATCCAGGAGGGTCCTGAGAACTTAAACTAAATCCCATTATCCCGGAGGGTCCTGAGAACTTTAAAAATTAAGTCCCATTATCCAGGAGGGTCCTGAGAACTGTAAACTAAATCCCATTATCCAAGAGGGTGCTGAGAACTTTTAAACTAAATCTCATTATCTAGGAGGGTCCTGAGAACTTTTAAACTAAATCCCATTATCCAGGAGGGTCCTGAGAACTTTTAATCTAAATCCCATTATACCGGAGGGTCTTGAGTGTAAAACTAAATCCAATTATCCAGGAGGGTCTTGAGAACTTTTAAAATAAAATCCCATTATCCAGGAGGGTCCTGAGAATTTCAAATTAATTCACATTATCCATGAGGATCCTGAGAATTCTAAATTAAATCCCATTATCCAGGAAGGTCCTGAGAACTCTAAATTAAATCCCATTATCTAGGAGGGTCCTGAGAACTATAAACTAAATCCCATTATCCAGGAGGGTTCTGAGAACGTTAAACTAAATCCCATTATCCAGGAGGGTCCTGAGAACCTTTTAAACTAAATCCCATTATCCAGGAGGGTCCTGAGAACTTTTAAAATAAAATCCCATTATCTAGGAGGGTCCTGAGAATTTCAAATTAAATCCCATTATCCAGGAGGGTCTTGAGAATTCTAAATTAAATCCCATTATAAATGAGGGTCTTGAGAACTCTAAATTAAATCCCATTATCCAGGAGGGACCTAAGCACTCTAAACGAAATCCCATTATCCGGGAGGGTCCTGAGAACTTTAAACTAAATCCCATTATCCATGAGGGTCCTGAGAACTTTTAAACTAAATCCCATTATCCAGGAGGGTCCTAAGAACTTTTAAACTAAATCCCATTATCCAGAAGGGTCCTGAGAACTTTAAAAAAATTAAATCTCATTATCCAGGAGGGTCCTGAGAACTTTAAAAATTAAATCCCATTATCCAGGAGGGTTCTCAGAACTTTAAACTAAATCTCATTATCCAGGAGGGTCCTGAGAACTTTAAAAATAAAATTCACTATCCAGGAGGGTCCTGAGAACTTAAACTAAATCCCATTATCCCGGAGGGTCCTGAGAACTTTAAAAATTAAGTCCCATTATCCAGGAGGGTCCTGAGAACTTTAAACTAAATCCCATTATCCAAGAGGGTGCTGAGAACTTTTAAACTAAATCTCATTATCTAGGAGGGTCCTGAGAACTTTTAAACTAAATTCCATTATCCAGGAGGGTCCTGAGAACTTTGAATCTAAATCCCATTATACTGGAGGGTCCTGAGAACCTTTAAAACTAAAACCCATTATCCAGGAGGGTCTTGAGAACTTTTAAAATAAAATCCCATTATCCAGGAGGGTCCTGAGAATTTCGAATTAAATCACATTATCCATGAGGGTCCTGAGAATTCTAAATTAAATCCCATTATCCAGGAGGGTCCTGAGAACTCTAAATTAAATCCCATTATCTAGGAGGGTCCTGAGAACTATAAACTGAATCCCATTATCCAGGAGGGTCCTGAGAACGTTAAACTAAATCCCATTATCCAGGAGGGTCCTGAGAACTTTTAAACTAAATCCCATTATCCAGGAGGGTCCTGAGAACGTTTAAACTAAATCCCATTATCTAGGAGGGTCCTCATAACTTTAAAAAATTAAATCTCATTATCTAGGAGTGTCCCGAGAACTCTAAACTAAATCCCATTATCCAGGAGGGTCTTGAGAACTTTTAAAAATTAAATCTTTTCTAGGAGGGTCCTGAGAATTCTAAATTAAATCTCATTATCCATGAGTGTCCTGAAAATTCTAAAATTAAATCCCATTATCCAGGAGGGTTCTGAGAACTTTAAACTAAATCTCATTATCCAGGAGGGTCCTAAATTTTCTTAAAAATTAAATCCCATTATCCAGGAGGGTCCTGAGAACTGAGAATGAACTTACCTGAGCCACGCTCCCATCTTGGAGGATTCTGAATAGAACTTTGCTCCCTGAACCATCCTTTTTCATGGGAGGTCCCTGTGGCCATAAAATTTCTTGCCCCTCCTTCAGACAAATAAAATGTTGTTAGTTTGAAAATGTGGTAGTTAGTTTGTGGCATATTTACTGAGTGTCTGCTTCCGCCACTGCCATGCTTCATCTTGATTAGCTGCTTCAGGCTAACAAGGAGTTGTTCGACCATTTGATTGGCATTAGACCACGAAACCTCTGACTTGAATCTCTCATATCACTTGTGTCACGAACCTAGTTCACCCATCGTGAACTTGTCATGATGGCACCCAGTCCCCATGACTAGGTAAGCCTAACACGTTGCAGAATATACAAATTTATGAACATTAAATAAGAAATATTGGAAAAATAATATAAAAAGGAATGTAATCCGTGCAGCTTGGCACATACACCCGTCAAACACACTGTATAAAAATACCACCAAGACCCGGAATCCCATGGGTAATACAGACTAAAGGAGAATATATAATTGTGGCTCTATGTGTAAAGAGTATCTAACAACGAAATGAAGGAAAACATCTACTAATACTATCAGAATAGAAGGAAGGCCCCCGGATCCGCGGACGTAGCAGATCATACCTCGAGGTCTCCCAAAGTGCCGCTGAATCACCTGGTATGTGCCTGACCTGATGTACCTGGATCTGCACAACAAAAGTGTGCAGAAGAGTAGCATGAGTACACCACGACGGTACTCAGTAAGTGCCAAGCCTAACCTCGATGGAGTAGTGACGAGGAAGGTCAGGGCCCTACTGAGAGAAACAATAACAAAATGATAATGACAAAAATAAGTAGTTTAAATGAAAGAAATTCTGAAATAACAACAATAAAGTGATTACTGCAACCGTCTACAACTAAGCTAACAACAAGTAACCAAAACTCAATTAACAAGTCCAGGATCTGTGGGAATTGAACCCACAGTCCCATTAACAGTACTCTTGGGTCTCCGGGAATCGAACCCGCAGCCCATGTCTCAATAAATCTCAGGATCTCCGGGAATCAAATATGCAATCCGTATCTCAATAATATATCAATAAATCAGGATCTCCAGGAATCGAACCCGCAGTCCATATCTCAATAACTCAGGATCTCCGGGAATCGAACCCGCCGTCCATATCTCAATAACTCAGGATCTCCGGGAATCAAACCCGCAGTCTGTATCTCAATAATATATTAGTAACTCAGGATCTCCGGGAATCAAACCCGCAGTCCACAAACAATACCACTCTGGGTCTCTAGGAATCGAACCCACAGCCCTGGGATCTCCGGGAATCGAACCCGCAATCCACGAACACAACAAATAAAGAAATACACAGAGAGAATATAACATGCTTAACTACAATTACACTGAAACTAGTGCCAACAATTATCAAGAAGTTTAGGTAAGATAATTAGGCAACTAGACAGTTAAATCCTATCTAATCATGCTTTTCTAACTAATACCGAGTAAGAGTATCGATTTAATCAGCTAAGAGCAGGAATATCACTAATCGGACAGTTCAAGTAAGGTATGTGTTACAACAACCAGCACATGTACACGCTCCGTTACCTCGCGTACAAGGCATTTAAACTATCACATAATATCCTCGGGGTGAAAGTTCCCCCACACGAGGTTAGCCAAGCCACTTACCTCGACTCCGGTACAAAACCGCTAAGAGAAAACATTCTTGCCGCAAATGTCGGCCTGCACAGGTGTAGTATCTGATCAAAATCAATAGAATCACATCAAAATAGGCCAATTGGGCATTACCCAACCAAAACAATTCAAAATACACCAAAATCCACAAGTTGTCAAAACCTGACTTTCGGTACGCTTCTTGAAAAATTACGAAAGTTATATATTTGGGTTCCTTATCTCAACACGAGTCCGTGCATATAAAATTTATCGAAATGGGACTCCGTTTGCCCATTCAAATCAAAGATTTCCTAAAATTTAGGCCTACGACTCAAACCCACCTTTAATCTTCCATTTTCAGTGAAATAGTCAAGGATTTCATGATAAACTAATAAATTAAGGTCAAGAAACTTACCCCCGATGATTTCCCGATGATATCCCAGCGTTTCCCCTACAATTTCCTCTTTTGGAGCTCAAAAATGGCGTTTTAGTGAATGAGGGTCGCGGGTGGACTGTTCTGGTTTTAATATCTCTGACTGGAAAATTACCCTTCGCGTTCGCGTCCCCCATCTCGCGTTCGCGATGCCTTGCCAAACGAACCTTCGTGAACGTGACTACCTTCACGCGTTCGCGCTGAAGAAAAATCCCAGCCCTCCAAAATTAAACTACGCGAACGTGACCTGTCCATCACGGACGCGATGCCTCTCGAAAATATACCTACGCGAACGCGACCTGGCCATCGCGAACGCGATGGTCTATCAACTGGCCTTACGCGAACGAGGCTTAACCATCACGAACGCGATGCCCCCAGCAGTTGACCCTTCGTGAACGCGAGCCCCTGCCACGCGAACGCGATGACCAAAGGTCTGCTGCACTGCTGCTGCATTTTTCTACAGTTTTCATGCTTCAAAATTGCCCGGATGATGGTCCGGAGTCATCCCGAGGCCCACGGGACCCCAACAAAAACCACCAACATACTCCAAAACACGATACGAACTTGTTCCAATTATAAAAACACCATCCTAAACATCAAAATCACCAATTACACACGGATTCAAGCCTAAGTTTCTTCAAAACTTCCGAAACTAACATTCAATCAAAAACCCGACCAAACGACGTCCGAATGACCTGAAAATTTGCGGACATATCCAAAATAACATAACGAAGCTACAAAAATTGTCGGAATTCCATTCTGACCCCCGGATCAAAATCTCACCTATCGATCGGATTTGCCAAAATCTCACCTATCGATTGGATTCGCCAAAATTTCAACCTTCGGCATTTCAAGCCTAATTGAGCTATGGACCTCCAAAATACATTCTGAACACGCTCCCAACCCCGAAATAACCTAACGGAGCTAATGGAACCATTGAATTTCCGTTCCGAGGTCGTTTTAACACCATTCCGACTACGGGCCATTTTCCAATTATAAAGCATCTATTTAGGGACTAAGTGTCCCAAAACACTCTGAATTCCAGAACCGACCCTCCCGGCAAAACACAATAGCAGAAATGAACTTAGGGGAACAGTTAAATTGGGGATCGGGCGTAATTTTCTAAAACGACCGGCCGGGTCGTTACAACTTGTTGATAACCCAGACAAGCAGAATGATCCTTAGCTAAATCTTTGTATTTTCTCAAAATTCAAAATCCACTCAACTATCTGAACCTCAGTTATCACCATACTTCTTACTTTAAATCATGTCAATTGTGATGTGCATGTCCGAACTCCGCTTTGTGCAATTGGAAAGCTGGTGGCAAATTTTAAAGTCATTTCTCACTTGTTCCGACCAAACATACTCACAAAGGGACTCAAACAAAATGAGAGGAAGGAAATAAAGGACAATGGAAAGAGATGATACTTAACAAGAAAATTACGAAGAAGAAACTTATCATATGTGGATACCAACTCTAATGACCATGACATGCACCTTTGCACTAAGTGGCCTAATCTCTCAAGAAAGTAATATTCAACTCCTGTTGTACCTCTTCGCTGTGAAACTGGGCTTCAGCGCTTCAATTGTCCCATTTGATCCACAATCCTTAGTCAACTTGTAGTACCCTGATGGGTTTTCACCATCAAGCCTCTCTCATTTAGCTCTTTTTCTCAACTCACCGTCGCCTTACGGTGCCCCTTAAGGTTGTCACCAATAAGACTCTCTCATTTTATCATTTTCTCTCATTGTGCTGAGAACAAAGGTATTACCCATGATGTGGAGAGATCATACTTTTACCAACACTTGATATGGCATCCTCAATGATTGGTCGGAAGGTCTTCCTTTGGACCGTAATGTAGGCTTTTGGACTGGGTTAGAAAGAAAGGGTAGCATGAAGGCTCAAAATGGCCACCGACTCCTCCTTGTAAGATAGATCCTTGTCCAATTGGACAGTACTGAAGTCTAACACATGTGTAGGATCACAGCGGTACCTTCGAAACATAGATACATGAAAAAACTGGGTGCACGACTGATAAGCTAGGTGGCAG